>JAVCKT010065213.1:0-15797 GCA_032273925.1 Rhynchotus rufescens
TAGGCGACGGCGTGGCCGTTGAACATGGCGGCCGCCCCGCTCCGCTCCGCCCCCCCCCCCACCATGTCCCGTCCCCCGCGGCGGGTGGAGGGCGGTTGGAAATGGCCGTTAGCGGAGCTGCCGGCGGCGCTCGGTGGCGGCAGCCGTGCCCTGCCTCGCGACACGGGCTGTACCCGCCGCTGCGTGTTCCCTGGCTAAAGCTCCTCCCGCGCCCTGAAAACTTGGGAAAAATAAAATAAAATAAAATAAAATAAAATAAAATCAGCAAGCTGAGCGCTGCGCTAGGGCCGGCCCGGGGTTACAGCGCTCCAGCAGGGATCAGCTGAAGGAAAGTGCCCCCGTTGCTTTTAATTTGAGCACGTTGAGTGGGTAATGGGAAAGGGAGTAATCTCTGCAAATGTTAAAAACATTTGATAAATACATGTTTTGGGCACTGTTGCGGTGTTGGTATTATAGGTAGGGGTTTTACTGCCTATGTGCGCTTTGCTGCTTTGAAAATTGAAAATTCTCCCACTTTGTTGCGGAAAGCAGTTTGGTGCTACAGGCAGGCACCCCGTACGAGCTGTGCTGCTCCCGGAGACCGAAAGCCAACGGGAGCCTATCCCAGCCGTCGGCGTGCGCTCCCGCTTTTTCTCACTTAGCCGCTTGTGCGTTTGGACTACATTATTTTGTCTGTGTATTTTATGAATCCTCATGGAATTGTGTAGCCACATGGAACCTATTAGCTTAATTCGCATTACACATGGACATGAGGGCACTTCTTCACGCAGGCAAAACAGCCCGATCCTGGAGCGAGCCACGTATTGGCAGATGCTTCTCCTGTCCCCCAGAGGTGTTACCAAAAGAGCAGCGTGTCGTATCCATCTGCCACACAAAGGTTGCAAACCGTTAAGCACATCTTTAGATATAAAGGGCACACACAAATTTCCATCAGTCCACAGGAATAACGTGTCACTTGAGCTAAAACATACCAGGAGAGCAGATCTTACATGTGCGTTCAGGCTAGGAAAAGGCTTTACTATAGTGATATGTTCTCTTGCTTTGCCTGTAACCTAAAAGGTGAGACACACTGTAGCATAGCTATAGCTTTCCACATTTTTCCTAATACTATGTAAAAAAAAAAAGTCTGGATTATTTGGATGGACTTTGTCTCTCTGACAGTAAGATTTATTTTTTACTAGGTAAGCTGCTCATAAAACTTTCAGCAATCAAAATGAAAAAAAAATGAAGCAATATGACATAGAAGAGTGTTAAAACATATTGAGTTAAGTGCTTGAAAGTGTTGTGGGATAATTGCAGATTACTTCTGTTTAAAAGTTACCAATAACTGCCATCTTTCTCCTAAATACATTTTGAACAAGTCAACCTAACATAAAAAACAGCAAGTATCTGAAGATAGTACATGGAAGGAATTGGAAGACTGTAGATTTGCAAATGTGTAAATAGCAAGTTTAGCCAAAATAACAGAAAAAAATTAACAGTATTTTCATCAAAAATACAGTCTATATTCAATTGAAGAGTTCAGGTTGGCTTATGCTTGAAAAAGAAGATACGTTTTTCATTAGTGACTTTCCTCAGGAAGTCATTCTGGGTGTGCTCAGCAGCCCACGTGTCGTGTCCCTCAGCAGCCAGTGCCGACTTGACTCCTGGCTCCATTTTTATGCATTCTCCAGGACTGACCTTGTTACCCACATTCTGCAGGCAGGCCAAGTCTAACAGTTCCCTTCTCATCTCCACGGCAGAGAAATTAGCCGTCCTCCTGCTAGAATTAATTCTCTTGCTCATGGGCTCAGTCTACCCTGCAGAGATTTGTCCTTCTCTTTAGCAAGGTGCAATGATGTAACCTGGCTCTGCAGCAGGTTTCCTGAGCCCTGCTAAGTTCTCTTCAGTGATGATGAGCCTTGTTCGTTCTCTCTTTGCCTAGACAACACTATTTCTATTAAGATTTTCGATATTTCATTACAATATGACAATCACAAATAATCCCAATCCAGCTCCTAGATGTTCCTTCTGTATTCTCTTTTCTCAGCAGTTTAAGGCTTTGTAGCACCTAGATGTTTTCTATTAGGTTATGATAGGAAGGAATTAATCTGATGAAATAAACTCACCTCACACCGTGATCCCATGATAACCCGGAAAGCAAACAGAAAACAGGAAAATGCCTTCACGCCCTGTGTACTTTGTCTTAGATCTTGTAACAGTCAGAATTAATTCAATTCTACACTTAATTTATAAGAGAAAAGGTTGCTTCTAGGAGTGTACATTATCCTCTGCCTTCACGATTTATTGACTTCTTCAGTTTGGCCGTGGGATCTGCTTTGGTAGCCCAAGGAAGTTTTGTGCTTCCGACAGTTAAAACGTGAGAGAAGCCAACAGGTACGTTGGCTTCTTACAGGCAGTTGCCTTTTCATTAACGCTTACCAACAAGCATGTGTTACATATTCTGGAGCCCTGTGAGATCTATTTCAGATTTTATGAATTGGTATTTATTGCACCAGAAGGGGGAGAGAAAACTTAATTGTTTTCCCGTAAAGGGCATTTTTTGTTTTTTATAAAATTTCATATTTGAGCAGCAATAATTTTGTAAAACAACAAAAAAAGACAAACAAACAAGAAAACAAACCAAAAAAAAGCAACAAAAGACCACAAAGACCAACAACAACAAAAAAAAAAACCTGTCCTTTTATAGAAGGAAAGATCATGAAGCCTGATATTTATGCCAGGACCAAAATAGAAGATAAACTCTTCTCAGTGGTGGCCAGTGACAGAACAAGGGATAATGCATACAAATTAAAACATAGGAAGTTTTGTCTCCATGTGAGGAAGAACAACTTTCCTGTGAGGGTGCCAGAGCTCTGGCACAGGCTGCCCAGGGAGGTTGTGGAGGCTCCTTCTCTGGAGGTCTTCAAATCCGCCTGGATGTCACCATGTGCCCCACGCTCTGGATGTCCCTGTGGATCAGAGGGTTGCACTAGATGATCTCTACAAGTCCCTTCCAACCTCAACCATTCTGTGATTCTGTGATAAAAGAGGGACTAATGCTTTTGTTTCAAGCTGAATATATAAATGCTCAAATTTACCAGTTCCAACAGGAAAATAGTTACTGCAGTTTTCATAGTTGCTGTGAATACAATTAATTTCAGTGGAGCAATAAGAAATTATGTCTCTGATGTCATGATGAGCATGGCTTGGCCTTTACTTTTCATACTTGTTGATTCTGGAATCCTCAAGTCTCCCAAAGATCATTGATCCTTCAGATCAACTAAAATTCCAAGTCATTTAGCAGCTACCTTGGTTTAGGCTCTTCCTGCTGTTGCTGAATAGGAACAAAACATTCAGCTCTGTAGATAGGAAATGTGAGTAATCATTCCACAGTTGTTTGCAAGCAACTCCCACAGCCTAAGCTAGAATAATAAATGGGAACTGGGCTGTTAGAAAGGCGGTTTGGGGAACATACCTAATTTCTTTACAAAGAGATGAGTTTTTCCCTGGTTGAGTATATGTAACATCTGCCATGGGTGGATTTTGAACTAACAAAGGCACAAATATATCACACTTTCTGTCTGACAAGTTTGTAGCTCTCAGTCTGCAGAGGGAAGAAAATGACCACATGACAAGAATAATAATCCTGGTCCCTGGATGCCAGCAGCAGACAGACATACTGCAATGAAAGGTAAGGAAAGCAGGAGGAAAATGTCTTTTTATTTCTGCAGGAGAGTAGCAGGCGAGGGGGCATAACAGTATATGTATAAATATCTCTTATTTTCCTTTTTTTTTTTCTAACCCTGCTGATCAGAGAGTTAGCCTGAAATGGGAAGCTTATGCATTGTTCCAAGCACAAAATGTCTCCAAACAAGCAATGTCCTAAAAGCAGAATGATACTTACACGCTGCTAACTTGTACAACACACAGTGCAGTAATTAACTTCTGCCTCGAGGCAGACACTTCATGTAAGTGTGTGAGATTGTTCAAGGACAGTGCTAGATTTATTGCAAAGAGGTTGATTGAGCATAAACAGAAATCACGGTAAATTCTAATGAGGAAGAAAGGAGGAAAAGTCCCCATAAAAGCCACCAATGCAACAAATAGCCAGAAAGGAAGGAGCAGAGTCACTAGAACAGAATCATGGAAGCCAACAATAATGATCTTTGAGAGAAGCAATCAGGAAGTGACCAGCAGTATCAAATGTAGTCAGAAAATTGTCTAAAACACAGTATTCCACAGTATTTTGATTAAAACCAATCAGCTAAAAGAGATCATTTTTAAAAAAAAAAAAAAAAAAATCTATTCACTACATGCTAAAACAGTGCGCCGAAGATCTAAAGTGTTCTGCTGAAACAGTGAGCATGAAGGTGTGGCTGATAGGAAAGTGATGTTGTACTAATGGTCTGGTCTGTTTAGCCCATAAAAGGCCCAGTGAACACACTTGTGGTATTCTAGGGAGGAAGACACAAATGGGAAATGTGCAGAAATAGCATTTAAAAGATACATGGCCTGCACAGAATATATATTTCTACCATTCATTGTAAAATGAACATTTGGCATATGGATAAAGTAATGACCAATTAGATAGCTCCTATTAGAGGCATAATATGAACAGTAAATTAATGTCAGAATGAGTAATGCACTATATAAGTCACTGAATAAATGTCCCAATGGAGAGCTAGAGCTTAGATCCTTTGAATTGAGCTTGCTGGACTGTTGGGCCAAGCAAGTGTTGAGGCACCTGCACACAGTCTTTAAATTGTTCTCAACCTTCCCAACCAAAGGTAAGAAGCCCTCTTCACAGATGCCACACTGAGGGAGTGCAGCTGGGGGTCCGTGACAATGTGGGATCCTTGGAGCACCTGGTGAACGAGGATCAAGAGCAACAGGCAAATAAGCGTGGAGCAGTGGGCAATGGCTGAGCACTGAGCTGGTGGCACGGACTGACGCTGCACTCCAGCACCTCCAATGAGCTCTGCTTCAATCCAGGCAGGAATTCTTTCCTTGCAGTGTGACGCGTGGAGTATTCAAATCATTTCCTCCAATACGATGACTTACTGTCAGCTGCATCCCTGGATCAAGAGACATCAAGAGGCAGAGAAGTGAAAGAGCTGAGTAAAGGGTGAAAAAGGAGAAGGCTCATGGTTGATCTGAGAAGTAGATCTTAAATGAAGGATGAAAATATCAGTTACTGGAGAAATGGAGAGGACAGCAGTGGAAGTAGGTCATTCCACATGTTGTTGCTCTTCCTGAGAGCATTTGCTAAATTCTGTTGAAATGAGAGAGGAGGCTACTTAGACACTGAATCTTTCATTCATTCGGGTTCAAGTGGACTGCAATGAACGTTCAGGAATAGAGTCTGATGCCGCACCAGAGCCTGTGTCTGTAAATTCTGAACTGAGCAGTTTTGCAGGAAACAATTCAATCTTGAAAAAGAAGAAAATGCATCATACTTGAAAAAGAAAAAGCAGCAAAAAAAGCATCAGAAGTTGTTGCCACGCAGATCTGTGCGCACAGTTTCAAGTACTGCAAAAAATAATCCTACTTGATGCACATGCATGCACATTTTTTAAACATATAATTTCAATAGTTAATAGACATGTGATACACAAATTTATATTTAATAAATATTTTAAGAGCTGTTGTTCTTAAATTCTACATCAGAGCTGTGTGTTACACAAACGTGTAGCGTAGTTCATTTCAATAAAATCCTGTACAAATACGCAATTCCACAGATAGAAATCATAGTGCAAACTTGTGGCCCTTGTAGACTAAGCATTGAATGTTACTTTCTGCCCCTTCATATCCCTTGGTGAAACTGCTTTGAGTTTTCCTTTGGGCTTTCACAATATTGCTGGTAAATCATCACTTGTCTTTAGCATGTCCTGTTTCAGGTATGCTAATATTCATTTGAAACACAAAATGTACAACCTTCATCTTTTTGATGATCTGCTTTTATGGTGAGAGCTGTATCCTGCCTTCTCAACTTTCAAGCCACTGGGTCAAGTTTCTGTTCAAAAAACTATGCCCAGTGACAGGTAGAGAGGGAGTTAACTGACTGTAAGCATTTGATAAATTGTTATAAAGTTAACAAGTACCTGTAATCTCTCCGGCTTTTTGCCTTTGGCAAGTGAGCTAAAGAGGAGTCAAATTAACTACAAGCTCAGTTGGTCCAGCTGGGTGACTAGAGAGAAAGAGGAAAGGGAATACCCTTGTGTTCTTTACAGCTTTTTGATTTTGATGCTTTTTGTCGGGCAAACACATTTTGGTGCATCAAATGATGTGGTAACTAAACTATTCAAACAGAGAGAAAAAACAATGGTTCTCCACTGATGATATATTTGTTTGGATGATTTACTACAGATGTTCTTTCATATGTAGTCAGATGCATAGAATTTTTGCTTAATATCTGTTATCCACTGAGGTTTTACTTGTATTTAGAAATAGTCATTAGTAATAGTACAGAAATAAAACATTGATTTGGTTAATTTAGGATAATTATTCAAATAGTAATTTAATTTACATCTTCTTTACATGTCTTCAACATGTTCTTCGGTTATTATTAATAATAAATTACTAATTTCATTAATTTTATTTTCTAGTATTTAGGTAAACACTTATCTTCATGTGATTCATTAGAACATCACAAACATTTTTGGAAGAGAAATCTGTAGTTTAAAGTCAAATCTATTTTAAGTTAACTAATTTAAGAAACTGTATTCCCACAAAATAGCTCCCTAATGCAGTTCTGCCTTAATTGGGGTGAGACTTAATTGTGGTTCAGAAGTATCAGTTTTGGTCATGTAGAGGTGTGAAATTCATCCCTTTGTTAGTTAATCCAGTTGCTATCGTGGGGCATCGCGGTTCTGCAGTTACTGCTTGCAGGACTACATTGCTGCAGTACCAAATGTTACTGGTCACCAGTGTTCACATTTGTAAAGACATGGAGAAAGAGCTTTTCAGAGGCTCCAAAGGACACTCAGAGATATGAATTCTTATGAACAGAAAAAGAGTCACAAAAAAGAGAAAACAGCAGCGTTCATTCACCTTGGTTCTCCTCTGGGATCAGTGTTGTATGCAAGAGATAAAAATACAAGAAAATATAGAAGTTGTTCTAGGCTGAAATTGTCTCCTGCTCCAGTAACTACTCCTGCCTCAGATGGGGAAAGACGAAAAACAAAACAGTAAGAGCAAAACACTGCACATGTCCACATTTATGCTTCAATTTGTGTGTCAAGTCTTCAAGGGGCAGAAGGTGAGTGATTTATTGCACACGCTGTGCCAAATCCTCAACATCCCACTGAGCAATTGGAACTAGTTGGGCTGGGAACTAATTTGTTGCTAAAACAATAAATGGGAGCACTTTTAAAAGACATTTAACATGTTCACTGTATAAAAATAGACTGAAATGGCATTATTAAAGAAAGCTTTCAAGTGTCAAATGAAAAAAAAGGTCGTATAACTCTGCACTGAGAAAATCCAGAACTCACCAGAGGGTACATCCACTTTCATTATTTAGCTATTTTGTCCGCTGTGTCCTTTACAACAACTTTCTAACCAGACATTTAAAAAGAGCTAAAGATGGGATTCACAATTGGAAATACTGAGAGAGCAGGTGGAAGATGTAAGAATTACAAAGACAATTCAATATTTTAAAATTATGTCCAGTGCAAAGCTAATAGAGAAGTTAGGCCATCTTGAATGTGTAAGTTGTATAGATCTTTTTATTTTAGCAGACATGCATATTTTTAGCTACTGCATCATCAAAATCAGTTATACTGTTAAAATAAATGTTTAGTCCATATGCAGCAAGAAATAACTGCATTAGTTTTTTCAGGTATTAGCTTTTCCATCCCTATTTTTTTACCAACAGTGCCCTGTCTTTGTGGCTATGTCCTTCTGTTTGATTCTTTTTGTTTGCATAGAGTCCAGTAAAAAAGGGTAAGGAAAGATCTTCAGCTTTACTGAAACAATAACATAATTATTTCCCTCCTTTTATTTAATTTTACTTTATTTTTTTTTTTGTCTTCTCTGACATCCTGTTGCTTTACCTAACCTTTGACATTATTTCTTCCTCATCCTCTCTTTAGTAGTGTTCTATACTTCTATTCCCTGTGAATACAATTCAACTTACTGTTCCTTTTCTTATAGTGCTTTTAGCAGTATAAAAGCGTATCTATCTTCTGCTTTTTTTTTAATTTTAGTGAAATATATCCCATATATACTTTGCTACTTTCCTCTCGACTAAATTATTCTAAAATATTTGTCTGATTTGAGGACAGAAAGGTAATAAATAGTTGCCTTACCTTTGATCACCTGGTCATCGTAACTGTTTAATTGGTGCATGTAGTTTTTAGTCTAGTTATGCTGTATTTTTTTTTGCAAAAGATTATTTATAATTTAGGAGTAAAAGTTTTACAGGAGAGTCATTTTTCTTTCCTTAATGTGCTTAATGCACAAAAAAAAAATTCAATGTAAGAGAGAAATGGAATTACTGGAGCAAGAAAGGGCTACTGGGATGGTTAAGGGACTGGAGTATCTCTGAGAAGAGGAAAGACTGGGTGAGCTGCCACCATTCAGCCCGGAGAAGAAGGCCAAGGGAGGAACCTACCAACACATGTACATGCCTGAAGGAAAGATGTAAGCAGGATGGCTCCAGATTCTTCTCGGTGATGCCTGTGTCCAGAATGAGAAGGAAAGGGCACAGGCTGACACAGAAGAAGTTGTGTCCAAGTGTAAGGAGAAATTTCTTTACCATGAGGGTGACGAACACTGTGAGAGGTTCTCCATCCATGTAGATATCTCAAAGCCATCTGGACAGGGTCCAGGGCTACCTTGGCTAGGCGAGCAGAAGAGTTGAGGCAGGTGAGCTGCAGAGGTCCCTCCAACCTCAACCATTTCATGGGATTTTCTGCTTCAGTGAGGCAGTAGCAAAGACCAGCATCTGTGCCGTATGCTCAGGGTGGAGCAGGAAGATCGGTGGGATATTGTTGGCTTGTGTTTGTCCTCAGGATGCCAGCAAGGGAATCAGTAAACAGCCATTGCCTCATCAAGGTCTTCATCTTTCACCAAATTCATCTCGTGAATGAATGTGTTACCACCGACAGACTTGCTGGTTTTCACTGAGCCACAAACTTGTCTTCTTTTGCACCCATCTTGCTGGTAGCAGGTTAATAGAACACAACTAGTGAGGGATATGGACTGGAAAGCAGAGCATGTGAAATGGGCAGAGCAACCCAGAGCTAATTTTTTAAGTCTAGTGTCACTTACAGTCACTGCTGTAAGTGTAAAATCAGTCACTTACAGTAACTGCTCTCTCATGTGATAGTTAAATTGCAATAAAAAAATCTTAGTATTAGAAATATGATACAACAGTAGCATTATTAACACTATTCTGTTGAAATTAAGCATTATTGTAGAAAGACTTAGGTAGCAGGGAACATTTAAGACCAAAAAATCCAGTAGTTCTTAAACTATTACTCAGGTGGGAATGGAAATTCCCCAAATCCAACTAGAGTTACCCTAGAATATAGGAATGTAACTACACCTTTAAAAGTGGATATAATATTTTCAATATCTAAATTTTTTAATACCTAAAGCAATATCCCAGAGACATGATTTGGAAAGGCACCATTTCCTTATAGGGCTCTGTTTTCAGCGTCAAGCTATAGCTGTGGTATACGTGAGAAGTCCCCACTTCCTGCTTCCAATACCTGCGTCCAGATCTATCCAAGTAATTACTCTAGTAGTGAGTTTTTGAAATATTATGTCATTTTATACATAAATCTTGTTACATTGCAATGTCTCATTTTGAAATAATAAGCTATATCAAAGAAAGTTCTTACCCAGGAATAATTTTGTCATCACTTCTGTAAGTTTTTATTGATAATCTTTTTTCTGATACGAATTCATATATATTTTAGACAACATTTTTTTTTCCTGATGCTTTTTTATGGATTAATAAACAGATAACTTAGTATAACATCAGTCTGAAATCGGTGTGTATTTATTAAATAATTCAGTTGGTTCTTTGGACATTGTTTAAATTGCTTTTGAAAAACAATGTTAACTAGATAGATCAAGTTATAACCAGATAAACATAGCAAACAGAAAAAGAAAATGCTATGTCCAGTATGGAGGACTTCTATAGTTTATGAAATAGTCAAAGTAATTTTTGTGTTTGAAATATGTATTCCAATTTTTAAAAGATTTCCATTAATAAGCTGCCTTAGTAAAGGTAGCAAAACAGTTTTCATGATGAATTCCACTTTTGATACTCATTTTATTTGCTAGTTGTATTTAATTTCTGCTTAAAAATTAAGTGACCTGAAATGGCATGATAAAAAACATGGTTTAATGATAACATTTAAAAATGCAAAAGCAGAGCCTTGAATATTCTTCCTCAGACCTTAACAATGAAATTATCTTTCTCATGATGTAATTGGACAGTTTATTCTTAGTGAATTCCTTGTACAAATTCAGATAAAAACAATTTAGAGAAATTAGTATTTCGTGTCTTAGGCTCAAGTCTCTGAAAATTTTTAGCCTTTTTATGCTACTCTAGTTGTACAAAATGGGTAGAAATAGCCTCAGGGAGAAATCCGAGAGTAATGAGGTTAGTTGGAGTAGAGCTGACAGAACAGCTTTATGTCAGCGCCCCAGCACTAAGCCGTATATCTAGATACAGCAGGTAAAATTCACATCAGACAACCCCTCGTGCAGCTATGATTAAATTGTAAATTGTTTTCTATGCCGGTTAAGTGTATAGCTTAAGTTAGCACCATGAGCTTTGCACACTAACATTTAAGAGATGTAAAAATGCTAGATTCACGAGGAAGAAGTATATGATTCTATAGAACCATAGTGCTTCCCTAGATGAACTAGGGAAGTAGTGCTTCCTGTGTGTCTTAAGGGAGTTTTACAGTAAATTTTCACAATTTTCCTCATTTTAATAGACGAACATCATCTTATTTTTTCTTCATGAAGTATCACATTACAGAATGCATTTCTGTGTACTCTGACCATGTGGTGCTAATATATACGCTGGACATTCAGTAGAACAGGGGTGATTAACTGTGGCATTGCCAAAGGGATAAAACGCTTCTTCAGATAATTTCTTTGTGGCTTTCCAAAGAGTCACAGTCATTTTTTCAGTTTGAGGCTGCTTTAATGCCTGGAGCAAATTTGATTTTAATAGACCTAAACAAGCTATAGAAAAGGTGATCTAGAGTTGTTACATGTTTAAAATGTGAAAAACGTTTGAGGGAAAATAGAAAACTTGCTACAGTTGAACTCTTCCATGCAAATTAAGTGATACTGGAATGTATATTATGTGTAATCTTAAACAAGACTTCTAAGATGAAAACAACAAATTATATTAATAGTATAATACTAAGATGAGATAGTTCAGTCTTGTTTGATAAAAATAATTTAAATGGACTAAATTAAAGAGGCCAGTAGAATGCAAATCATGAATGGGAGAAAGGGAAATGCAAACCCAGAAAATAGAATTCCTAGCAGTAGTTATTTGGAGAAAATGATTTTAGCTCCCATTTTAAAATGCTTTGATTAAGAATCACTGGTGGATAATATTTTAATGATATATTTGTACAAACCCTCTGCTGTGCTTCCAAAATAGGCACAATAAGGCTGATATAAAATACCTTTTCTTCATACAACAGACTTTGCGTGGTGAACCGAAATGTTTATTTACTGATAAAAGTCTACCAGAAAATGCTTTTATTTATATTATCAAATCTTCTAAAAGCTTATCCCTACTTTTCTTTCTGTAGTTATTTGTCATCACCTTACATGTGCAGTTTCAAGTTATGCTGCTCAAATTAAGTACTACAGTGATTCAGTAATAGTATCTTCATGATTATAATCTCTGGGTTAATCTAACAGTACAGTTCCTTATTCTGGTATGTTAAACTAATATAAATAGACTGTATAAAATGGTCAGAAATAGTGTGATGATACTGTCTTGTTGGATTATTACTGTATATTCCTGCATCTGAGCATGACTAAACAGGATCTGAAGAGTAAAGGGTAGATGTTGAAGTTAAAAGCACAACCTGTCCTTAATGATGGTTTTATACATTAATGATGGTCCCAAATGCTACTTCAAAAATGTCAAATTCCATGTGAAAAAGTAATGGCTTGAAAGAAGAAACTATCATGGGATAAGGATCTACCTTAACTCAAGAAGTTGCCCTCCAAATTCTGATGAAATCATAGTAAGAACACTGGAATTTGGTTTCTGAGAATGACAAGCTTTTCTCTTTACGGATAAGATTTCCACAAGATTCCCTTTCCTGAAGGACAAGCAGATTAGGAATAGTGCCTTCTGAGAGGCACTAACAAGATTTATATCAGAAACCATGAAAAATGCACTTTATGTGTGTGCGTTGAGGGAGGATAATGGTGTAAGGAAGCAACTGTAAGCTTTGCAGAAACCACAGAAATATTTGTGTCAAATATGGGACAGAAAAAGAACTTTAGGACAAGCGAACAAGCAAAAAAAGTAACAGGATTTTGGTTCTTCGGTTAAGAACAGCTTCTGTAGGATAAAAGCTGAAGCAAGGTTTCTTGTAGGTCAAATTAAAGCAACAATAAATCAAGGCATAAATCAAGGCATATAGCCACTTGGACGAGGTCTGTATGTATCCCCAGGCATGGAGCAGAGGCTCCGCTGACTTCCAGTGACTGAAACCCAACCTGACCTTTCAGATTTGGATGAGGCTGATGTGAATGCAGTCAGACAGACACTTAGAAAAAAGTGTTCAAGTGATTGTGCTGACCATGGCACTGGCACTAAATAAATCACAAGTTAGACAATTTCTGAGGGCTCTTGCGTGCTTTAACCAGCAATATAAGACTCTCAATAGTATATAATGAAGGACTTGTCACTAAAATGCAATAAATTTTAATGATGGAAACCCTAAGAAAAGCAGTTATCACACGCTTGTCACACGCTTGTAAAGACTAGTAGAGGAGAACAGCAATAGCCTGGATCTCACTTAGTTTGATTTAATAAATACTGTACCTAAAAAATTTAATTCGCAAGCACATGTGGCTCAGAGTAAGATCTCTTCAGTTTAATTTGGGTACTCTTGGCCCTGCTGCTATTTTTAAGTATAAGCAAACAGCCTGGAACAGAACTGATCTTTACTTTTAATAGACTATTACAGCACTATGTTTAGAAAATTGATAACCACCAGAGAAACGCTGGACCCTACCCCAGAACAAACTCTTGCTCTGAAATATTTGTATTTTATATCATATTATATTCTGGACAGTAGGAAAGCCTCTGGATGTGCAAGCCTTAACTATGAGGTCCTGGACTGCAAGTCTGCTTTGCCCTGCTACCACTGCCCCAGGGCACAGCTTCACCTGGGGCTTAGAATTTAGTTCAAGATGGGAACATTTCATGACACATCATTAAAGACTGAGTCTCCATGATCTGAAGAAGAAAAAGGAGTGTCCAAATATTTGCATTTGAAGTTCATTTGAAAAAAATACTACACTTGGAGATAGCCTATTTGCTTAATATATGGATGTGCACATTTTGGTTGCAAGTCTGCAAAATTTAGAAACATATTGACTTGGCTGAAATAATTGTGAAATTATTGTGATGCATAAATGCTACCAAATGCAGAAGTCTGGAAAACAGTGTAATCCTAGAATGAGAACAATTCTAAAAAAAAAAAAACACAGATGCAAAATTATTGACAGCAATAAAAGGAAGACCTAAGTGTTATATAAGTTCCTTCTCTTGCCCTTTCTTTCCTGAGGAATTAAACAAAAAATATTTATTTATATATTTTATAGATAACACTGAAGGTATCTCTCATCTTATCCTATCATTTCCTAGAGATAAGAAAGAAGAATCCTTAAATGCTTAATTAAATGTCTTGTGCAAAACTGAGAATGGACTATTACTCCTCTTTACTAAAAGTCGATAAATATAAGGTACCTTTTCTTGATGATCACTGTATTTGTTGCTATCAATTTAAATCTGTTTTCCTTTAACCTAAGAAAAGGGCTAGATTCCTTCCATTCATACAATATGTAAGCACAATTGTACCATCTAAGCTGAATTTTCATATGGTTTATTTATGGATTTTGAATCTTAACAAATGCTGCAAATATGGCTCAGTGGCACTGCTGTTACACAGCAGTGTAACAGAACTATGTTTAATTTATGCTCTCTATATATTAAAAATAGAGAAGCAATTAACATCTTATTTCAGTTACTGCTGGTGTGAATGAAATGTGCTATATAGAACTATACATACACCTATATGTATTTCAGAAATGAAAATAAATGTTTTTCAATGAAAATGTGACGTATTCCCTTCTTCGTATCCAGGGCACACTGAATGAAAATAAAAGATTAAGAAGGTAAGACATAGCTTCTCTGCAAGTTAACAGCCTTGGCTGTAAATACTTCTTTTCCCCACATGCTGTTTGTCTTGTGCAAAGCATGCTGACTGTATAAGACAATGCAAAAGCTTTTCTAAAAACAGATGCTGCTAGTAAAGATTATGTATTTTAAATTTTTTAGTTTCACTTTATTCTACTTTTACATGTTTTATCACGTCTGCTCCAGATGTCCCTCATAGTGGATTCAATATTAATAAACAACTCACCGAAAACAAAATGAGGATTGTCATCATGTTAATCATGGTTAAAGGTCATTTTTGCCTCTCACTTCATACATCTGGTATAAAAATTTCTTCATACATATTTCATAGATACACCAAGCAATGACAGTTAGGAGTAATGTATATGTGTGGCAAGGACTGCCTCTGTTGCCTGCAGATCAAGTGTAGAGAGACCATGTCTCATCTTCAGGCTCATCTTTCTTACTATCACTATAAAACAGAATGATAGATCAGTCAGTGAACTGAAGACCTATATTTGACTTCTGGGTGCTCTTCCTTTCGCCTTACAAACATGATTTACTTTCCCCATTCAGCATGTTAATTCCACATGGGGTTAATCTTGAATTTGTGCTTAAAGCTACTTCCATATGGTGAAATGTTAGAGCATTTGCTTAATTTTTAATTGAGTGTTTTTTTGAATGAGGGCCCAGCTCGTCATGGCTTGCTTAATCTGCATTTGAGAGTAGACTATGTATTTTTGAAAAATATTTTCAAAAAGTTTTCTTTAAAATTATATTGATTCATAGCTAAGTGACTTGGTAGGGGAAAGTCACTGTGCAGTCAACACAGATCAAAGTGAGGAAATGGTCACAGCAGAAGTGTGAAGTATTCTTAAACTCAGCACAACATTCAATATATTTTCAACTATACAAAATATACAGATTTCGTATCTATACTGTGATCAATACTAATTGTGGTGTGGTGCTTTAGTATGTGGCAGAAGGATTGTGTGAAGCGAAAGAATTTTCTGAGCTTGTCCTTTTCGAGTACTGAGTAATCTGTGCCAAATCTTCTAATGCCTACTTGTAAATCAATTAAATATTTAAAATTATCATCAAAATTTGTATTAATTACAAATACTAATGAGAAGCTACTTGTTTCACCTAAGGTCCATCTGAGCTGAGTGACAATGAGTTTTTTTTATCGTTATCTTTACGAATACTATGCACTCTTTTATTGGAAAGGTATTGAACAAAGAAGGCCAGTTTGAACAATAAAATGAATTTCTTTTGAAAAAGAAAAAGAAAAAAAAGGAAAAGGAAAAGGAAAAGGAAAAGGAAAGGGAAAGGGAAAAGGAAAAGGAAAAGGAAAAGCCCGGCTGCGCAAACTGAAAGCTATCTCTTTCAGTTTGAATTTTATGCAAAG
>JAVCKT010065249.1:0-15794 GCA_032273925.1 Rhynchotus rufescens
ACAAGTTAACCACGGGGCAGCAGTGTGCCCTTGTGGCCAAGAAGGCCAACGGGATCCTGGCTGCATCAGGAGGATGTTGCCAGCAGGTCATGGGAAGGGATCCTGCCACACTACTTAGCCCTGGTGAGGCCAAACCTGGAGCATTTGGGGGCAGCTCTGGGCTCCCCAGTATAAGAGGGAAGTGGAGCTTCTAGAGAGGGTCCAGTGCAGAGCAACGAAGATGATTATGGGGCTGGAGCATCTCGCATATGAGGAAAGACTAAGTGAGATGGACTTGTTCATCCTAGAGAAGAAAAAGTTGAGAGGGAATTATGGGCACGTCTCATAAATGGGAATGAGCCTATCCTCAATGACTTTAAACAGAATTAATCCACTAGCTTTCATCCACTCCTAGCTTTCATCCACTCCAGAGCTAAATGCAATACAATTATCAAATGCTGCCTTTATTTTCCCAGGATATGAAGTCTTCCCTTCACCTATAAAAACATCCTTTAAGTGAACAGACTAGGAAACCTCCTTCTTCTAAAAATGTAGTTCATTTTGTTTGACTTATAGTAGTTTCTTAAATGCTCTATCAGTGGTCAAGCAACAGATCACTATTATCAAGCAAGCAGGTCTCAGTGGGAGACTGTTGAGTATAATCATGCCATATAAAACACGACGGAGCAGCTCTGGATGAAGCCCTAGCAATTTTCTTACTCAATTTAACTGCAATCTTTACAGACACTCTTCTTCATATATTTAGTGTAAAACTTACCAAGACAAGGAAATGAGAATGCAAAATAAACAAACATGAAACAGAAGATAACTGTTTTCGGGACTCAAAGTGAAGAATTTTCACGCAAGGCATCAATCTAAAGGGGGAAAGGTATTTATTGGTCAAGTTACTTGTAAATGTTTTTTCTGATCCCTAACATCAGCTCCCCACAACCACCTGAGTCATCAAGAACTAAAGCATGGCCAATATGTTCAACATGGTGAAGGGCTGGTTCAAAGTGCTGCAGAATGTATATTAGAAAGTTTAGCTGTGCTACACCTAGACAGTCCAGCAAGGCCAAAACCGCATACTTTCACTGTAGAATCTTGCTAATTGTGTTTGTAGAATTTATCTCATCTTTAATGTTAAACTGCCCATGCACAATCTTATTTTAATTTTACTGCCAGTTTATTTTACTGTCTGAAAGGGCTTTTGGTTGTCCGTGTGGGAAAACAATGTTGTACCTCAAGATAACAATCACGGAGCGAATAGAGACTTGACCCCAGAGGGGGCAGCCTTATTTCCTCTTACCTGCAGCTGGGTTTACACAAGTTCAGGCCCTGCAGGAATCCTTGATAGTAACAGGAGAGGAAATTTTATCTTTTTATACTGAAATAAGTCTAGCGAGTGGGACCAAGTGATGTGGAAAGGAGCGACAGAAGTAGTGACCAAGTGCCTTGTTCTCTTCATTCCTCAAGGATTTTAAAGAGATGGGTTCCTACTGTTCCCTCAAGAAAATAATAAAGCTCATTGCTAGGAACTCATCCCTGACATTTTCTTTAATTCAGTTTCATCCGATTCCTCTTACTTATTTTGCATTACCACAGACCAAAAGGCAACTCTTGACCTTTCCTCCACGTTAAACCCTGGAAATTCATTTTAGAAACACTTTTCTTTTTGCAAAAGAAGGCTGACCTCTGGCAATGCACATGTACACGCACACAGTCAAGCCTAAAAACCTTACAGAGAACAAACACAATCACTTGAGGTTAAAGCATGGCATGTGTCTGCATTGTGTGTCCAGATCTCCAAGCCTCTATCATCAACAGCAGCTCCCATCTCCCAATCCCCTATCTGGCAGCACATCAGTTTGTGCCCTGGCACTATGAGGATAGAAGGATGAGGAGGAAGGCTTGCAGAGAGGGGCTCGAAAACATACACATCCTTTGGAAATAGGATACTCATTGTTAAAATAAAATTTAAAAAAAAAAAGTATTTTGAGAAATTAGATGGAGAAACTCAAAACAGCACTGGTGGTGAGCATAGCAGCTTTTATGTTGGACTAGCTTATTTAGGAAAAAGGCAGCTGGATGGCTGCCCAAACTGACTGAACCTGATTAGAATTGCTGTGTTATACCAATTAGCATGGGAAGTACTAACATCTACAGAATGTGAGAGACGGTCGGTTCCTTTCATTTTAAGGGTCCCTTTTCCTCAAGTCTGTTGTCCTTTCATTGCAAGCAACAATTTATCAGGTTTGTTTCACACTGAATAGAACATTACAAGCTACATCATGAGGCAGAAAATGCAACCCAGCAAGCACTTCTGAACATGACCTTTTTCCTACAGGTACAATTTATGATGTGTACACAATTTATAAAGTTTTGTGGAACTCATGCTTCAAAAAGCAAAGGTGAAAAACGTTACCATGGCTAGCAATTCTGTTATTTTTAAAGGATATATTTCCTGCGACAGCTATATTCCACCCTCATGGAACCCTGCACAAGCTCCAGCACCACCAAGGAGCCCCCATTTTCCTTTGATTTAGAAAAATGCTCCTCAAAAATACCCTGTATTTCCTGACACTTGGGAGTATTAACTTAATAGGATGGATGCAGTCTTTTTTTTTGCATGTATTGATGTACAGGGCCTGCTAAAAGGTATTCCTATCACTGACTAAGTCTACTAAAGAATACAATGATGCAAACAGTGGAAAAGTCTCATGCTCTAATATTTGGTGCTTTACTTGTGTCTGATAAGACTGCTCCTCTGAACAAAAGGATAGGAAACTCTTCGTAAAGACCCAAGTAAAGCACATAGTCTGCCTCAAATGTTAGGTTATCAGAGCGGTATGTTACAGTAGTGCTTATATGCCCTAGGAGGCAACATCCTGCAGGGAACATTTTTCCACAAAAATAAAGCTTCAGATCATCTGAACAGAAAAAAATAAAAAAAAAAAAAAAAAAAAAACACTCTTCTACTACTACTGCTACTAGAGAACTACTGTTTAACTTCTAAACAGAACTGAGAAAGCTCATCACAAGGAAATTTCCAGCAACTGCCTCAATGGAACTTTTATTTTAGGGCATGTCCCTTGCCATTTCCCCACCCAATTTTCTAATGAACATGATATTATTCTGCTCTGCCATTTTCTCTTCAGCCATGACCTGGGAGCTCCACCTGCTTTGGCCTGTGGCACTGACAGCATTTCAGACGATGTTAACATCCAATCCTTGTTCTCAAATTCACTAAGACTGTAGTGTTCCTTCCAGTAACGTAACCATCTTTTTCCCTGCCATGCAATGGAAAACCATGCTAAGAGTATAACCAGCAGCTCTTCCATAAGAGTAGAAGAGTCTCTGCCCAGCACATGCAGACATCACAGATCCTGCTGCCTAATGGTCTCCTTAAATTCCCCCATGCAATAGGCCCTGAAGGTCACACCATGTGAGCTTTGGACGCCTCCATGATGCCTTCAAGTGTTCTTCACAGATCTTTCTATTTCTTTGAGCTTCTCTATTTCATCCCATCTGAAAATGCTGAAACACTATAATAGACTAATGGCCATGAGCTGCTAAGCACTGGCTTAATGCGTATGTCATCTAGCCACATGGCTGGAGGCAACACTCACAACAGTGACAGTCACTCATTGTCCTGGACGAACCAAGCCTATCACTATCTCTTTATAAAGTAGTTTCCCTGGACATGGGTAGACCCAAAAGGGCACTTCACTCACCGTGCTTTTCAATAGATATGTCTATGGGAGGTCTTGTGATTTTTCTTCATGCCTTGAGCCCTGTTCCTCTCTCACAGGGTTTGGTCCCTTCACGGAGCCCTTCATGAACCCCTCCTAAGACCATCACTTTAAAGGTGGAAACCAGACCAGAGCTAAACGATAATTTCTAAGCTATATGCCTTCTTGGTCTCCACAGATATAGAGCAGACAGATCTATGTCCCCTGCTGTATTTCAAAAGCAAGACATAAACAGTGCTTGAATAATACAGGGCGGGCTATTGAAGCAACAACCAGGCTGCCTTTTAGTTTGAAAGCAATAGTCCCTTTACCTTCTCTCTTTCAAAAAATAAAGTGTTACCAACGGTGACAGTGAAGGAAAAACAACAACAACAGCAGCAAAAAACACTGCCTTTCCTCTGGTTTAACTACCACTCTATTTACTCTCAGGTATGAATATCATTCTTGTATAAGGGATAAGATATTCAAGTAATAGAAGCCCTTTCTTACATTCATCAGGACTCTCCAAAGAAGAGAGCTTTAGAAGTTCAGCTTATCTCACCTTGTATTTTCAAAAAAATAAATAGAATAACATTGATCATTTGAAAGCACGTAATGGATTAAGTAACATGAAAATAAAAAGTTTTGAGAGGGAAATGGGATTTGGTTCTTATGGCTCAAGTCCGTTCCTTCATTCCTTTGGAGTTGAGAAAAAAAAACAACCAAACAAACAAAAAAACCCTATTCACTGGAGATATGCTTGACAAAATGCTTTTGATCTCCTCTTCCTCATTCATTAAAACAGTAAGTTTTGTAGCTTATAGAATAGATGGAAGTATAACATGATATATAGAATTATGAGATGTGAGATATGTGCTAAAGTGGTAGCTGGAATCATACAGTGTCCACAAAAAGGACCTGTCTAACCCACATTTCAGTAATACTTTCATATATAATGATGCCACTGTTTACTTTTCCTAAAGGGGGAGCTCCGTTTTCAGAAATTTGGAGACCCTGCCCCAGGTTGGCCAATCAAAGCAAGCAAAAGAACTCCCAAATCAATAGCTCCTCTAGCAATGCAGATTCCAGACACCAAAGCCACGTCGATAGTCGATCAGGCATACTGTGCAAGCAAGCTGGCTGATTTGATAGTTAACAGACACAAAAAAAAAAATCCTCAGGAGTACAATCATTGTGTGTAGCAAAGAACGCTCCGAAATTATCCTGTTCAGACATCAATAGCACTACTGCAGGGCCTTGCTAATCTCTCCCTTCCAAAATCACAGTCATCTACTTTAGATCATTGCAATTAGCACCAGCACCAGATGTTCATTTACACCTTCAGAGATGCAAGTTTGTAAACTGAATGCTACCATGTTACGCCAATGTGATTTCAACGCCCTCAACAGGCTGCTTCTTACTCCTGCCTATCTTGAAATCTGACGCCAGTTTTAATCCAGGATTATTACACCTAGAGATCTGGAGTAAATTTCAGTCTTACTGTCACTTGTCACTTCAGGTGGTGGGGAGAGGTTGCGCCATAACACTAAAGGGTTCAAGAACATCTACAAGCAGCTGACAGATACAACATAGAAGCTTATGGGAGACTTGCATGTTTCTGGTTAAGAAAGGGCATTTAAGTGGCACAAAATATCTCTGTTTCATATCTCAATCACTCCCCTAGTGTCTTGGATAACTGCAAGGCTGTTCATGCAGACACATTTCTCAGATGAACATTTATAATGATGAACAATTTTATGAAAGCTTTAGGCCATGAGTGACAACCTTCCTGACCTTACAAAATCAGTGACTCAGGGTGTCACCACATAGGCCAAATTCATATAATAGAAGAAGAGACTTTCTAGAATTGTTCACAAATGAGCAGGACAAGATTCCCAATAATCTCAGCTTTGAACTGTAATCTGTGGTTGGGTCGTTCAGCTGAGCCTGAGGACATCTCAGTAGGTTTTGATCCAAGCTACTTCTATATATTTCAGGAAAAATTGCTCTTAAAAATGGATAGGAGATGAACCATTCCTGGAAAACAAGCAAGCAGAAAACCCCAGAGAGTTACCAACTTGGCTTACCATGTAAAATGCTAAAGAAAATCCAGTATTTCCAACTTAGAGAAGAGAGACAAAAGTGCAAGAAGAGGAGAGGGAGGATGGCCAACAGTACTGCTGTAAATACTAAGTGTCGGACAGATAAAGGAAAGTTTTAGTGTAACATAAAGGCTTTCGCTAGAAATAATGGCTAATATTAAGGAAGTGAAAATGCAAGCTGAATATCACAGTTGAAAACTAATGGTATGAAGCAATTTCAAAAAGGAAAATGGAAAATAACTTTCGTTGACTGACAGGACCTAAAATTAGACCAAATCAAACTTTACAAAGGATCAACTCTCCAAACAAGCTCAGCAACCAGCAGCTCACAGGTAATCTCCTGAAGCTGGGAAAGCTAATGCTGACAATTCAGGCACCTTATTTACTCAGCTCTGTCAGCAGGACTCAGGGCAGAAACCTGGCCTCAAAGTTAGAACATTATCCATCTGATGTAAGACTCACTTCTCTACCGCTTAACACAATTAAAAAAGGAAAGGAAAAACTCAATGAATTCTTTTTTCCTTTTTTCTTGTCAAAATGTTGACTCAGGTTGCATATGAAGAGTCAAAATGAGTGTGATGGAGAAAAATAGCTGCCATTATTTTAGATTGCGTTTAGAAAAGCCTGTTCAGTCTGAAGTTGATTGTGATGAATTAGATAATTAAATTGCAGTGGGATTATAATTGGAAATATCTTTTTGATTACAGCAATACCCTGTATTCCTGATAGTTTTTTGTTTTTTCTTTTATGGCTTACACTGATCACAATCTACAAGATACTCCTTCTCAGTAAGACGTTTCGATGCATTGGACATTGCCCTTTTGGCTAAACATGCAGAGGCAAACGGATATAGAATGGATTATTATTATAGGTGATACACCTCAAAGGCTTACATGAAATTACTGGCCACCAGAGTTAGTTAAACCCATAAGCAGCAAGTTTCATATCCCACTTCTGGCAGTAGTGGGATAGACAATGCAAGAGAGACATTTGGACAGTGTTTCAGGGTGACATCCTCTCAGCTTCCAAAGGATAGATGGTGAATCCTGTTGCAGAAGAGGTGCTTTTCTGCCTCCTATTGTCTCCTTTGTTTATTTTTACTTGTTTTTTTTTTTTTTCAGTATCATCTCCTTTGTTTAGGTTTTTTTTTTTTAAGTAAATAGTGAAATAAAAAGTAAATAGTGAAGCTCCTCCTGTAATATCCAATTCCATCTCTAACATTTTCACCTATTAGCTTTCCAAGAAGAAAGTGAGCATTTTGACCGCCAAAGAAGCTGAGATTGAGGAGTTCCTGAACTCACCAGCTTTTCTGAGGGAGCTTTTTACTACAACTGCAGGAAACAAGATGTTTTCATGCATATCAAGGCCTATGATGTTGGATCACAAAAGGGCTGAAAACAGTTTGCCATCAAATATGTATCATATAAATGCTGATTTAAAAAAAAAAAAAAAAAAAAAGAGCAGCAGAAAGCCTAGGTGTTCATCAGATAGTTAGTCATATCAAACAACAAACCACAGGAATAATTAAAATCTTCAGCAGTAAATGCTTAAAAGGTGATGCACGGACAAACCACTACAATTGCACAACATATTTTCAGCAGAATATAGCAAACATATGTACTCCACCTGCATTAATGTATTACCAAGGCCGCTGTAAATCACTTATCAATTATTGAACCACAATAAAATATTTATAAGTGGCCCCTTAATATCAACTGTGACTGTGGTATTTTCAAGACAGAGTAAATGCAGGGGAATGTGCTTATCTTTTCATTAACAGAATCGTGCAGAGTGTTAAAAAATGGCTTTGTTTCAACCCATACTTTGCTTGCTTAATATTGTTAGTAGTTCTCACTTCTGAGGGAATAACAGCCTCAGTTTTGCCATACTTCATATACTAAAGCAACCCATTTAGCAAAGTACTTGGAAATTGTTGTGAATTAGAGCTACTACTGGGAAAAGTGAATATTTAGTTTAAGAGATTCCTGATATGAAGACTAGTGGAACTAAAATATGGGGTAAAATTGTCAGGTGATTGCTTATAAACTCTTTTTGGATTTGTTATTTGCATTATAAATGGGTCTGAAACCGCTGCTTTTTTTCCTTTCATTTTGCAGCAATCAAAGAACAGGTCAGAACAAATGAAGAGGGTGAAATTGTGAAAATTCAATTTCATTTCAAAAGGAGAAATTTGAGCAAAAGTCTGTCTTCCAAAGAGCCTTTTCAAGGGTTCTTGCTTCAATTCCAAAGAAAATGGAAACCACTAGGGAAGCCTCAAGAGTTATCACTGTCCAGTGACAATCAAAATGATCATCAAGTGAAAATAATAATAGTAACAGTTAATCAGAATTTGTCTCCTGGGTCTCTGAAAGGAAATCAAATGTCCTCTTTTTAATTTTACAAGGTTAAAATTTCTAGGATATTGCAGGATAACTGCAGCTTGCAAAAGACTGTGAAATTGAAACCATCTAAGAACAACCTATTTGCACAGTCCAAATATCATTTAAAAACACTGGAAAAGTTGGTGCAAAAATTCTGCATTTCCAACTACCAATTGAAAAATATAGGGCTACTTCACAAGAGTAGGCTCTGGAATTGCTCAGAAAAATGGGATATGTTCTGTCACTAATTTATGCCCATTTGGCTACACAAAAGAAGAGATTATTGATTTTTCTGAGCACTGATAGGTATTTTCAGCATCTCTTCCGAGAAGTGCACCTTAGAAAACAGTGTTGGCCATAAAACATCATATCTAACGTCAATCCCAATCTGGCTCCTCATTCCAGAGAAATGGTACATTGGAGCTACCAATAACCAGGTTTCCACAACACACAACAACTTGCTTTCTTGAAGGTCTTCCTTGGTTCACCTTGTTGTGATCTATCAGAGTAAAGGTCTTGGAGTCAGGAGACCTCTACTACAGTGCAGTTACTGTAAGCCCTGTCCTGCAGGAACTTCAGCAGAATATCACCAAGCCAGAAGAAGGTGAGCTCATGGACTGAAGGTGGCCGCTTCATGTCCAAGCAATACAGCATGATCCAGGTAGAATCCACTGGATCACTCTTCCTTCCAACTTCTGTAGGCATGGCCAATGTACAGGGTATGTCTTCCATCTGGAAGCATGCAGTTGTGCTTAATAGGCCAAACCCCCTAGGGTTTTCTGTTGTCCTCTAGAAAGATTTCTCCTGATCTTGTCTGTTTTCAATTTCATCCAAGGATACAATTGACAATTTAAGGGAAGAGGAGTAAGGGAGGAGTAGAAAACACATTTACGGTCACTTCACCTCATCTCTAGAGCATATGGGCTGGTCTAATATTTTCTAATTTTTTTCCTTTCTACAATGAGCAATAATGTTTTTCAGAACATCCTCCATCCTGGTTGAAAAAATTGGGTAATGGAGACAAATTCTGTTCCCAGGAATGTTGTTCCAACAGTTATTTACCTTTGTACATAAAACAGTACACTTAGTTTAAGCCTAACTACATTCGGCTTCAGTTTCTCTCCTCTGAACTGCCCAACCCAACTGTCCAACATCACTTGCATAATCACAACAAATTTAGAAAGAGTGACAGGCAGTTAGATTCTCATAGTGACACTTGCTGACCCTCTTCCAAGAGGTTGTGGCTCCCAGAAATTTCTGGGCTTCGTAGGGAGAGAGTCCACAGTGGTGTGCAGAGCAGCATATTATGGGAAATTAAAACGAGTGCTGATTTTGCTACAGGGCACTAAGCAAACCACCCTTTCAAGGCAGCTTTGCAATAGCTACAGATCCTCTGCAGCAGCATAAGGCAGATGCTTTCAAGATGCTTTTGCAGTTAGTTCTGTCTCCCTTGACCCTGTTTTTGCTATCAGTGTATGGCACTGGACTGGGGGAAGATATGGTACTTGATGGAGTAAATGGTAAGGTGGTCCTGTACCCCAAGCGAAGCTAGCAATAAAAGTAATAAAAGCTTCCCCATAATCTTTAATAGATAACTGGCTGCTTGGGTGTCTCAGGGCTGTTAGTGGAACGGGCAGGATGGCCACCAACTGTAAAGGCTTGGTCCTTGATCCTTTAAGAAGGAGATTTCCTTTAGAAGCCGAAAAGTTGGAAAGTGTTTACCAGTGCAAAATCATCTCCCCATTTATTTTCTAATTAAAACTCTCTAGACTGAGATTCACCTCTTTGCTAACGGCTTGTTATTGTTTCACCAGTATCCCAAACGTAACCGTGTGCAATTTCTTAAGTGGAACAAAGGCTGCTTTGATTTCCCTTTGGCCACTGCTACTACCTTTGCTGAAGAACTTCCGAAATGAATGACAGCACCTAATGATATTCCTCTTACAGCAGCAATACACAAGTGGGACTATTTTACCCAGTTTTTCTGCAATGGTAGAACATCCTGGCCCCAAAGTTATGCTAACTCAGGTTGTTCTCCTCTCCTCTAGTCATTACAGTGACACTTAAAATGCAGATCTTAAATAGGTCTAGCAATTATCTGCGCTTTACCTAACAAGGAATACATGATAGTTACGCTACACAGCGGAGATTTTGCACTCTTTACATTGCAGAATCTCCAGCTCACTAGACAATAATTAAACTGAAAAAAAAAATCCTTGTAGAGCTAATGAAAATACAGCAGAATAAACTGGTCATGCTTGGCATTAAAATGACCTCTGTCTAATGACTGCTCAGTAGGTAATTTCTTAGTTTGCTTTTGTTTTTCTTTTCCAACTAAAATCTGAAAAATTATTTTCACTGAAAACAGCTTTTGAAATTAAATTACTCCCTGCCCCTAAAACCTTGAAATTTAGAGGGAAAAAAAAAAAGAGGCATAAGTGTAGACTACTACATTTAAGTTGGGAATTTGCTGGTACCTCTTTATAAGCCTCAAGCTGGAAAGATACTATCTGATCCTTTAAAAAAAAAAAAAACAAATCACACGATATTTAGAAGTTCCTAGATGAATCTTTCCTTTTATTAGAGAAATAAAAGAAGCTTTTATTTCTCAGCCTTCGACCTTCTTGCTCAACCTTTTCTAGAATACCATTATCCCGGTTTTTTTATCCAGTTCATCTCTCCTTCTGCCCTTGACATCCTCCTCTTCTTTCATTAGATATCTGCCATTCTTGTGTTTTACAAAATAAAGACAGAGATGGACAGAAAAGTACTCCTCTTAACAAAACAACAATACATTAAATATTTAAATCTGCATTTCCTCCCAGTTTTGATGCTCCTAGCCAAACACTGGTTCTCCACGCGTTTAGAAGGAAGGGTCTGATCTCTCCAGATGAGAACATGACTATAGGATTCACTGTCACCACCAGCATGGGAATGACCAGGGCAGCTGGCAGCAGGTAGACCCTTCATATCTTCAGTGTCACACCAGCAGCTATGCGCTGGTGCTTCACAGATCAAACCAAATGGCTATAGGATGGTTCCTTCCTCCAAAGCAAAAATGGAATCAGTAAACTCCACATCATTCTCATATCCAATAGTTGTCACTAGCTTGGGACAGAGACTTAGTTGTGACTTACAACTAGAGTTGTGACTTACAACATACATACTTACATAACCTAAAACAACAAACCATGCTGATATATTCACTGGGAACCTTAGTGCTGACCAAGACTTCAGATTCATGTGAACGTTCTTTCATACCCCTCAAAATGTGGAAAACGAAACACTGCTTCATTAAATTTACCTAAGTCGATCCATTAGAGAAAATTGAGAAAACTCATGAAGCTCTAAGATTTTTCCACGTGAGCTTTGAAGAGTTTTGTAGTCCTATTAGCTACATGCTCCTGATCCCCACAGAGCTGGAACACTCTACACTCACTACATCGTAAGATGAGGAGATTGATTTTGAAGGGTTGTCTGCATAGGATAACACCAAGTCCAGAACCAGAATTAATTTGGAGGTTGGCAAAGATTCAGAAGATCATCTTAAAATATGATCTCACTAGAGTAATACTGGATACAAAAGCATCCTGCAGTGCTTGCAACAGCACTGTGCTTATAGCCACACCAAATTTATGGCAGCCCACAGCTCATTCAGAAAAACCAAAGCCCCTTCCTCTGCAGGGAACACGAGCTGTAATTCTTCCTCTGTGGAGATCATTTCTAATCAGATTGTAGAACAAGATGCTAATTTTATGCTTTTCATTATAATTGTTTGTTAGCTGAAGCATGCTTTTTCTCAGTCTGCCTTTATGTTAAATACGAATATATTCTGCCCATATTTTTAAGCATATGGTTTGTTGCACTGCAGTATGTCCCAGAATATGTCTGGTGGTCATCCGGTGGTTGAAAGCACATATTTAGAGTCTGTTTAAAATGTGCAACCCTGATTTGAAAGCAGATCTGTGAAAGCACTCTAAAACAATTCTATAATTTCAATTTCAGGGTGGTATTAACTTTTGTTTCTTCTTAGTGTTCTTAGACACTTTTTTGACATATAAATTGACTCAGCGGCTACTACATATTTATCCTGTTCTGTGCTCTGCAAATCATTTCATTTATGAGCCTGTGCAAATCTCTAGGCCTGTTTGTTGGAGATGCAAATCTCATCCAAGACGGGAGAACCTAATGGCTTGTTTTGTGGGAGTTTGCTACGCAAATGAAAACCAATCCTCTCTCCTATATGTAAGGCACCCCAGAAGTGCTTTATGAGCACTTCTGAATCTATTTAATGGAGAAGGCTATTGAAGGACAACCATTTCTTCTGTTGAAGTGAGTGGTGGGCCAACTGAAGAAACAAAGGCTTGGAGACTCCTTCAACTCTCACGGAAGGAAACACATCCAGTCAACTCAGGCTATGCCAATGCATTCGGTTGTGCATCCTATCCTAAGGTACTTTCCAAAATTCACAAGAAGAACTACATAGGCCACAAGGGAGGCTTCAGGCCTTCTAGGCTTCCACTTTCCAGAGATGCAACAGAGACTGAGATGGAAATACTCCTTCAAGGAGCCATCCTGCTGTTCTGTGCAATTCTGGCCCTCAAGGTAGATTAGAGTGTCTCTAAAAGGCAAAGCTGATCACAGAATCACAGAATCACAGAATCACAGAATGGTTGAGGTTGAAAGGGACCTCTAGAGATCATCTAGTCCAACCCCCCTGCTCAAGCCAGAACACCTAGAGCACATGGCACAGGGTCACATTCAGGTGGGTTCAAAGATCTCCAGGGAAGGAGAGTCCACAGTCTCTCTGGACGGCCTGTTCCAGTGATCCGTCGCCCTCTCAGTAAAGAAGTTCTTCTTCATACAGAGATGGAACTTCCCTGTGTTTCAATTTGTACACATTACTCCTTGTGCTGTCGCTGGCCACCACCAAGAAGAGTTTGGCCCCATCCTCTTTGCATCCTCCCCTCAGGTATGAGTTCACCCAGTCCTTCTGGGTGAACTCTGAAACAGGGCGCAGAAATGATGGTAAGCTTTCTTAAGGCAGTTTAAGAGCAATAGTTGAACTGATTATGTATAATAGGTATGCGATTCTGTCTGTCAGAGACAGAAAAGAAGAAACGAAAAAGAGATTGTAATCAGTCCATCATCTATGGAAACAATACTGCACACAGAAGGTGGAGGGAAAAGATTGCTAAAAGGGCACAGAGATCCACACATCACTGTTTTTAGCTTTTCTTTTTTTTTTTTTTCTGTTTTTCCCCAAGAATTTTTTACTACAAACAAACCAAAAAAAAACAGAACCTTTTTTAGGACTTTCTTTTTGGATCTTTTTTCAGGACCTTCTTTTAACCAGTTCAATAATACTGAAGATACAGAGAATGCATCTTTAAAGTCAAGGTGACAAACTTTGATAGGAGATCAGTCTGGACATTCAAAAACAAAAGGGATATCTACAAGCAATCAAAACCAAACCAACATAGTCTCACAGCAAGTAGGGAATAAAAGAAAAGGCTGCGGGCAAACGGATATTGCAAAGCATAAGGCAAATTTCCTATTGTACCTTTGAGCTACACTCCAAACAAAAACAACTTAACAATCTCTAGAGAAATTGTCTTTAATCTCTTCCCAAATGTACACAAGAAAGCAAAAAAAGGAGGTTTAATCAAAGGAGAAAAAATGCCAGAGGTGGTTCCAGAAGGACTAGACCCAAGGTATTCATCTTCTTCCTGATCTAGTATTCCTTTTTTGTTATTGTTATTATTATTATTATTAAAGTAAAAATGGAGTTCAATAAAAAAAAGAATACTACAGAGATTTAATGTCACTCACAAAGTTCCTGTTAAACTGGTCTGCGATCCCACAGCAAGTTCATTTTCATGCAAATGCAAAATGCAGGACTTGTGGTGATTCAAAGGGCATTTATTTCTGAAGAGTTTCCAGTACTGTTTCACACTGAAAACAAATAATATAAGCAAGAAAAAACCATCCTATCATTTTGCTTTAATCCGTAGGCTAGATTCTCATTTCAGATAAACAGACACAAATTTACCAAAGCACTGGAGCTGAACCCACTTAAACTACCTTGATACTCGGTTCCTTATATACACCCACACACCTTAACTGCACACAATTTAAAATGTATGCTTTGAAGTGGCACTTAGTAGGAAATATATTTATTTGGTAAAGCCAGATTTGCCAGATTTTGTACTGCTTCTCCCCCTTCCGAAGTTCTAGTATCAAGTGAGATCTCTTCTCTGAGAAGTTCCTCTGCAGGCTAGTTTATAGCAAGCATAAACCAGAGGAACTTCACATACACTGTTGATCTATACCATATGAGTATTGAAACAGTAAACTAAAACTGTGTTATAGTCCAACTATTTTTTTAAAATTGCAAATATTTTTTCCTAAACTTCAAGCTCATAAATGTCTTTCAGAATGTAAGAGACAAGTCCCTTTTTCTACAAATCAATTCCACAATTTCTACAAATCAACAATTATTTAACAAGTCAAACTTCTGCATCGCTTTCACTTGTCTAGCCATCTTTGAGTGTCATTCTGAGCTACAGCAAAGACCCCTAGCTACCTTCATCAGCATCAAGTGTGCAGAGAGAGAATAATGTTCCCAGCTATGCTCACAAACTCTATGGGAGATGAGATTAGTGTATGACTATGCCCATGGGATGGGCCTAAGAGAAGAGGGGAGAAATAAGAGCTTTACAGAGGATTTTAGCTTGTTTTTAGCCCCAAAGGCTTTGAGACTCATTTCATCAGGCACATATAAATGTATGTACATGTATAGATAAAAAAAAACACACACACACATATATATGTATATGTATGTTAACTCATGGCAGCTAAATATAGAGGTTCCTAGTTACTAGGATATATGACTATTTCAACCAAAAAAGGCACACCTTGTGTTTAGACACAGATATCCCCGTGTCTGTCACAAGCTCCATGTGCAGCCATGGAATAGAGGGCATCATCTTGGGTATGACCATTTAAGTGAAAGCACAAGATAAATAAATTAGGAGGTGCCGAGGTCTCTCAGAGGATGTCAGTGATGCAAGCTGACATTTGTAAATTAGGCCAAACCTTATCCCGAAGCATAAACATAGCAGGGAGCCAGGGAACGCAAGGCATTAAGAACTCAGGTTTCCAGATTTGTAAGCAGCAAGGACTGAAGACATGACCAAAATAGAAAGAATTGCAGCAAAAGATTATGATGGGAAAAAAAAAAAAACAGGACACTGAGCAATTAGATTTACCAATTTGCCACATATAAGTTGAAGTAAGGAAACCACACCATGCTGGTATTTGCTGTGGCAAACAGAAGGTAATATGATGCAGCTTACTCCTATTGAAAGTGAACACAAGGACACTCCTGAGCTGCATTTGCTGTGTCCTAGAGTGCATTTTCAGTAGACCAGCTCAAATGCCATGGCTAGCTGAGCTCCACCTCACTACCTACACTTACTGAAGTCTAGACGTGGACTATGAATGCACATGGATTTAAGAGCATTATTGTAAACACAGTCCAGAGTTCCTACTTCTTGAGCTGCCCTAAAAAAAAAAAAAAAAAAAAAAAAAAAAAATGT
>JAVCKT010065260.1:0-15793 GCA_032273925.1 Rhynchotus rufescens
AAGGAAGGAAGGAAGGAAGGAAGGAAGGAAGGAAGGAAGGAAGGAAGGAAGGAAGGAAGGAAGGAAGGAAGGGAAAAGTATCAAGGCAAAAAGATGTCCAGAAAACAATTAAGGGCCTGTATTCATTACTTTATTACAATTATTGTGCTACATTTTTATAATAAAGGAATACTGAAAATATTGCAGTGAGGTAAGTACGGTTCACTCTGAGTGATTTAATATTTAGTTTTCACCACAGGCTAAATAACCTTCAGTGTGTTGGACAGAAACTTGTGTTTAATTAAAGCGAGTTACAATGTCAACAAGGAGATTAAAATGAATCATCTCTTGAACTACTTAAAAAAAAAGACTTTTAAAAGAAAATTAAGGAAAAGGAATGCAGGTTACTCAGTTCAAAATAAGATAATGTCAGTTAGCTGCTGCTAGAAAATAAAAGTCAAGAAAAGGAAGTGAGTTTAAACACAGAAATACCAAGTCTAGATGGAGTTTAAGTGTAATTAATTGATTCACCCATTGAATTACCGGAATTTAAGTTTTAGCATTTGAGGGGAAGTCAGGGATTAAGCAAATTAGTGTAGTGTGGCAGGTGGAAGGATAGTTAAATATCATGAAAATTAAGAGAGGCCTGTCAGTTAACCCCCAGCTTCAGTTTACTGCTAAAGGAATCTAGAATGTATCAAAGTAACTGATTAGCTCTCCCTGTACCTGTGAATATTGCAGCCAACAGCAACACAGGTTGAAAATAATCGTAGTCACAACGTAACATTCTATTTCCATGTATCATATAAAAATGTTTTCAGTGGCAGATGAGGATGCATTCTGATTCTCCATTTGAAGAGTCTGGGATTAAACATCCCTGTGTTAAGTATAGAATAAACTCATCACAAGTCACTTAAGACCAAAGACTGCATGTGCATTTTCCTAATCAGCATTTAGTGGGTTTGCTTTCTGCTATCTGCAATAACTGTTATCTGGCAAGTACTGTAATTGTCAAATAAGTGATGGAGAACTGGTTGGAAGACTAGATAGTGGAAAACCTGGGAGTTTAAGAGCTGAGCTGAGCAAAAAGAAACCAATAAGCTTACTTTCCACTAAAACCATGCAAGACTTACACAGGATTTTTCTATATATAATAATGTTAATTTATCTTATCCTCACATGGATTTGAATTACACAGCAGAATTATTGTTATTCCATCATCAGTATAATAAAAGCATTTTGTTACAAAAGAAATGTGGGTCAATTTTAATTTCTTTCTTTTGTATGATTTCAGCTAAATGCATTGAGAAAAGTCCTAATTGTCATAATTTGTTTATAGAGTTGGTTGTTTCAGTTTATGCCATTAATTTACCACTTTTTTTTTAATACCTCAAAGTTTGTGTTGGTTGTTTTTAGACACTAATCTCTAATTAGCCATTAGAAAATAATGTGATATAAGTAACAGCTTTAATAATAACTGAAACAGCCACAATGATTATGTGTACTAGTTCTGCATTGTCAGAAAATAACACAGTTATGCGAGTGCACCTTTAACTTCTGGTTTCTATTGCTTCTAATAGAAACAATTGTGGTTTCTACAGGCTTGCACAACACACCATTGGTATAAAAAGGGGACCATGTTGCAGTGGCTGAATAGATAACATGTCAGCAGTAAGAAGCACAGCGTTTTTCTTTAATAGAAACATTTGAAGTTGCTCTGCATCACTTATCAGAGCCCAGCAGCTTGTTTCATTAGCATTTTCATATTTTCTTATGTTTTTAAAAGTAATAGGAACAACAGTAACAAATGTTCATCTGTGTGATTTTTCTAGTGTGTTTCATAAGGCATAGTTTTAGGGTGAAAAATCAGAAGTAATACTCTAGACCATTGCACTGAAAGCTAACTTACATTAAAAGTATAATAAAATTCTAATGTAAAAACATTTAAATTATATTGTCAGAAGTAAAATATATACAGCTTGCAACATTTGCAAGACATTTCAACAAGGTGTAGATTGGTGAACTTGGTACACAACTGGAGAACAGAACAGTGGCAATATGACAAAGCACTTAAGTCCTGCTAAGAATTTTAGAGAGATGTTGAACTTTCACATATCACATCATTGAAGTTCCTGTTGAGTCAATAGAAATTCCAAGGATATTTTGGAAAAAGAAAAAATGTTTTGCTGAGGAAGAAAGTAACATAAAATAAAACAACTTTTAAGCAAATATTAGTTCTTTGGTGAAGACAAACATGTTAATTTGGTGAAGACAGACATGTAATTTTGTTTATAAGAGATTATGGTTTAGAATGAAATGTTACTGATTTTTGTTTGGGTTCACCATGACAGAATTTTACTAGGTTAAGTATTCATAGTTATTCATGGTTAGAAAAACTCACATGTAAACACACATATCCACACACACACATGTGCACACACACAAACAAAAATGCATATATTTGGGGAGAATTGTTTTTCTTCTGCCTTGTTTTAACAGACATTGTAGTCACTAAGGAGTATAATACTTACACGGAGATTTTCTGATATGTCCTCAGAAATCCTCTGTGCTGAGTACAACTGGTTTCCTTCCAAAAAGTGTACATGGCAACCGTAATTTTAACATTCTGTAGTGCTACTTAATAGCTCAGGGGCCAGGAAATAGAATACAGAGTATGTCACTTCTCACCTAGTGAATGAAAACTAGATGTTGTACATTATGCTTAAAATTCAGTATCAACACTAGTTTCTAATTGGCTTATTGAAACTGTGCCACAGTCACTATCCTGTTCATAAACGATTATTCCTTAGCTCAGGAATCACTTTAGGATTCATCACTGTGAAAATAAATGGGAGTTTTTCAGCTCAAGTGGCATAGAAAAAAATATATTTTTTTCCTCATTTAATGAAAAATTGTATTATCACAGAATCACAGAATAGTTGAGGTTGGAAGAGACCCCTAGAGATCATCTAGTCCAACCTCCCTGCTCAAGCAGGGACACCTAGATCACGTGGCACAGAGTCACATCCAGGCGGATTACGAAGACCTCCAGAGAAGGAGATTCCGTAGCCTTCCTGGGCAGCCCGTTCCAGAGCTCTGCACCCTCACAGTGAAGAATTTCTTCCTTACATGCAGATGGAACTTCCTGTGTTTTAGCTTATATCCATTGCCCCGTGTCCTATCACTAGCCACCACTGAGAAGAGGTAGGCCTCCTCTTCCCTACATTCACCCTTCAGGTATTTATACATATGCATTATGTACACATTATTCCTCCCAAGGTGCAGAACTCTGCACTTGTCCTTGCTGAACTTCATGAGGTTCCTCTCTGCCCAATTCTGCAGCCTGTCCACATCCCTCTGAATGGCAGCACAGCCCTCCAGAGTGTCAGCCACTCCACTCAGTTTCACATCGTCTACAAACTTGCTCAGGGTGCACTCTATCCCTTTGTTCAAGGCACGGATGAACAAATTGCACAGCACCGAGGTCAGGACTGACCTGTGAGACCCTGACCACAGGCCTCCAACTGGATTCATCCCCATTTTATCACCATCCTCTGAGCTCTGACATCTGCCAGGTCTCAATCTACCTCACTGTCTACCCGTGCAGTCCACACTTCTGGAGCTTTCCTATGAGGATGTTATGGGAGACGGCGTCAAAAGTCTTGCTGAAGTCAAGATGGATGACATCCATGGCTCTCCTATGGTCCATCCACCCATCATCCCATCATAGAAGGCTATCAATCAGAATCCTCAAACATGACTTCCCCTTGGTAAATCCATGCTGACTACTCCTGATCACCTTCTTTTCCTTGACATGCCTAGAGATGCTCTCTAGGATGAGCTGCTAGGATGATCACGTTTTCAAGGACAGAGGTGAGGCTGACTGGCCTGTAGTTTCCTGGATCCTCTCTCTTGCGCTTTTTGAAGACTGGAGTGATGTTGGCTCTCTTCCAGTCCTCTGTCACCTCCCCCCTTCTCCATGACCTCTTGAAGATGATCGAGAGCAGCTGAGCAACAATGCTGCTAGTTCCCTCAGCACTCTTGAGTGCATTCCATCCAGGCCCATAGATTTATGGGTGTCCAGTTTGCCTAAATAATACGTAACACAACCTTTCTTGATCAGTGGAAAGTCTCCTTTTTCCCAGTTATCTCTCTTATGCCTGGGCTCTGTAGTTCTTGGGAGCTAGCTTTAGCAGTAAAGACAGAAGTAAAGATAGAATTTAGTAACTCGCCTCCTCTTCATCCTCCATCAGCAAGGCACCCTCCCCATTCAGCAATGGACTAACATTTTCCCTAATCTTTGTCTTGCTGCTGATGTATTTGTAGAAGCCCTTCCTGTTGAACCTGGCATCTCTTGCTAACTCTAATTCCAGATGGACCTTGGCCTTTCTCGTTGCGTATCACATTCTATGTCAATGCACCTATATTCTCCCCATATGGCTTGGCCCTTCCACATGATATATGTTCTCTTTTTCTCATTAAGTTTGCCTATCAGCTCCTTGCCCATCCATGCAGGTCTCCTACCCCCTTATTCAACTTCTTTATTGTAGGAATCCACCAATCCTGAACTTGGAGAAAGTGGTGCTTGCATATTAGCCAGCTCTCCTGGACACCCTTTCCTTCTAAGACCCTAGCCCAGGAGACTGCTCCAAGGAGCTCCTTTGAAGTTGGCTCTCTTGAAGTCCAGGGTAGCTATCCTACTTCTCGCCTAGCTTCCTCCACACAAGATCATGAATTCCAATATCTCGTGATGTCTGCAGCCAAGACTGCCCTCAAACTTCACATCTCCCACTAGACCATATCTGTTTGTTAGTATCAAGTCTAGCATCGTCCCTCCCCTTGTTGGCTCAGCAATCATCTGTATCAAGAAGTTATCTACCTGCAAGGTTCTACAGGAACCTCCTCGGCTGTCTGTTCCTGGCTGTGTGATTATCCTAGTAGATACGAGGGTGGTTGAGATCCCGCATAAGGACCATGGCCTGTGATCTGGAGGCTTCTTGCAGTCTCCCGTAGAAGGTCTCATCTATTCCCTCTTCTTGATCAGGAGGCCTGTAGTAAATATCGACGACAATGTAGCCCCTGTTGGCCTGCCCTTTAATCCTCACCCACAGGCTCTCTACCTGAGTCCATCCTCCCCTATACTGAACTCCATACATTCCAACTGTTCTCTCGCATAAAGAGCAACTCCACCACCTCGCCTTCCTGGTCTGCCCTTCCTGAAAAACCTGAAGTCATTCATGGCCACATTCCAGTCATGAGAGCTGTCCCATCATGTCTCAGTAATTGCAATGAGGTCATGGCCTTGTAATTGCACAGGCATCTCCAATTCCCTTTGTTTATTTCCCATTCTGTGTGTTTACATAGAGGCATTTGAGTTGGGCTCCCTGTGTGACTCCTGTTCTAGCTGGGGCAGTTGCAACTTGGTTATGTGGGCCTCCAGAAGTTCTCATATTTTGCCATTTAGCCTCTTCAGGCTTAGATTGCCCTTCACACGATGTGGCATTAGGCTGCTGTGAGTAGCATGACAGGCCATCAGCTACTGTCTCTGCTGCTGCCACATTGACACATTGATACCCACCTCCCACCTCAAATATAGTAAAGTCCTCTTGATGAGTCCTGCAAGCCCATGACCCAGTGCTCTCTTTCCTCTTTGAGAAAGGGGGATCCCATTAGATGCCATCATGCCTGGTGTAAGGCATGATGCCATCATGCATGTAAACCATGTAAGACTTCCTGTTATCAAAGAAACCAAAGTTGTAGCAATAACACCAGCCACAGAGCCACATGTTGATGGACTGTATCCTCCTGTTTCTGTCTATACTGCTGCCAGCACTTGGAAGAACGGAGAAGAAAATGACCTGCACACCTAAGTTCCTGATCATCTGCCCCAGTTCCCTAAAGTCTCTTTTGATTGTCTTCAGGCTACACGTTGTTGCTTCTTCTCCAACATATAGGACCGCCAATGGTCCTACATGTCCAATAGTCCGTGGATCAAACCGGGTTGGGAAGTTGCCTGGTGACATCCCTAACCCAGGTCCCAAGAAGGCAACAGACTTCTCCTAGAGAAGGTCAGGGTTACATATCAGACCCTCTGTTCCCCGAATTGAGGAATTCCTCACAACAATAATCCGCCCTTTTCTCCCTCCTGCCTGTGGTCACAATATGTGGGGTTTGCCTTTCTGACTGTCTTACCATTTCTGGAGGAGAGGGACTCACTCCTTCATTATCTAAAGCATCGTTATCACTAATTGCTCTTCCTCCTTCGGGGTCTCCTATTAGGTACCTGATAGGGTGACATTGGAGAAGGACATTATCTGTATCTCTATTTGGGAAAAAAAGGAGAAAATTAATTACTAGCTTCCACAAAGAAGGCATCCTTTCCCTTTACTGGATAACTCAGGATTTGGAGTGACAATCATGGAATGTCACCATGGAAAGCTGGAGATCTAGTCACTCTGAACTTCCTCAGTAATAACTCATCTGAGACCAAACTAGAGCTGTGAGGTCTGTTCCTTTAACAAGACAATAACAAAATACATAGCAAAGAGCTTCAGTCAGACATTATCGCAACTGGACTGATAACTTATTCAAAGCACCTGGCCTCAGAGTGCTTGGGAAAGTTCATTTGTTCCTTTACTCTACTGACTTGTTCCTCATCCATGACCTGCTTTGAATCGTAATGATTTAGAATCCTTCACTTGGGTAAACATGTACGTTGTGTCCTATTTTCAGATGTATCTACTTATGTTTCCTGCCCACTGATTGACTCTGCATATTTATACCTTATGTATTTATTCTCACGTGATGTGAGACTGTAGGACATTTACATTTATTTCTTTCATTTTTTTCATGGCAATCATAACATCTTATAGAACCCTTGTTTTAACCATCAAGTCATTCAATAATCATACAGCCTTTTTCTAAGATTTTCATTAAATACTATTTTGAGAAGTGACAGACTGGGCTCAAGGACAAATCTCAGTAATTTCATAGCACTAAATAAGTGTCTGCATTTGAATTACTTCTTAAAAAAGAAAAAGAAAAAAGCCTTCTTGAGAAAAAAACCTTCTTGACATTATTTTTTACAAAACTGCTAGATAATGATAGACTATGTCTTAAAATATGGCATTGCAAATCATACTCTTAGAAAACATGTTGACATATACACATCAAAAGCTGTCATTCCACTGATCTGGATTCCACTGATTCCACTGTCATTCCACTGGCTAGAAAGGTAAAATGCAGTATAGTGAGACATAGGCATATGAGAGTAAGAACCATGAAAACATACTATATGTATAGTAATGTTAGATATGAAATGGAGTTTGGGACCAACAACAACAACAAAAAAATATGTAGCAGATATTATATGGAGGAGCAATAGTCCCTGCCATCATTACATTCTTCCTGGCAAAGAATTTAGGCTTGTGATGATTTACTGTAAACCTTTCCACTCTGTGCTAATGCCATTGATCTTAGGACACAGAGGGGAAGTGGGAAAAAGAGCATAACATTGAAGAAAAAGGAGTAGAGTTCAGGTAATGTGCATATAGCAAATTTAACTCTATTATTATTGTTAATATCTTTTCTTAATATTCTTCCTCAGCAATAGCTAGATATGAGCTAAAAATAATGATTTTGTTAGACTTAAGATTTTGCTTATACTAATAATAAACTATTGAATAATAATTATTGAACTTGCATGTAGTAGATGTTTCTTTTGTTTTAGATGATAAAAAATAAAGGATAATTCAGGTATTCAGAACCTAGGTAGCAGTTTGGATGCTGCATCTAACAAACGAACAATTAATATCTGAAGTTGTATAATTAGAGGTTGTTCTCTTTATTTTCAATATATTTGTCACACGTCATATGTATGACATCTATAATCCAGAAACAGTAGTTTGCAAATTTAAAGTACCTGGGATTACCCACTTGAATATTTGGACAGCTGGCATAAAATTCTCTGAAACACTGACAACTGGCATAAAATAGTTCACATCTCTCCTACTAAACTCTCTTATCCTCTAAAATACAGTGGCTCTGTTGAGACTGGTTAGTGCAAATGGTCTCTGACCTATGTCATTCATAACATCTGATTCTGGAAGATTAAGCAAAAGAACCAAAGCTTTTGAAAAAAAAGAGAGGATATATGTTTTACTTAGATGTGAACATACTCTACCAGAAAACATCTGGTCCATATGAAAATGATTCAGAAAAAAAATAATGAGTTGCGTCTTTGAAAAGTGGCAGTTGCCCTTACATCACACATGCAAGTGATGCAGTTAGTTGGTCCCACTGTGGATCTCCCTAGAACAGCAAAAGCATAATCTCTATGCATACTGAATTTTCATTTATAGCTTTTGAAGCATTCTAATGGATGTAACTTTCTATGTGATTTTCCTTTAAGTTGCTTCTGCTCATAGAGGTATTTGTGGAGTCTAAGTGACCTGCTGTAATTTTGTTTTTATAGGTGCTGGAATTGATTTTTGTCACCTTGAAGATCTTGCTGTGAAAACGCAGAAAACATCCTTGAATTTAAAGAACACCTGCAGATAATATAGGATAAGTTTTTCTTTGTTTGTTTATTTCTTCTGTGATCCAATCTATCTAAGTGAACAAAAACTGATGAATTAATTCTCCCTCACCTCATGTGAATGCTAGATATCTTGACTAGTATGTAGTAGAAAGGTGTAACTCTGTGTACAGAAGAGTAAAAAACTCATTACCAACAGAATACAGAATACATGGTGTATCAGACCTTCTTGATTAAATAAGACATTGTCCTGTGTGCCTTTCCAATAACTCAATCTAATTACTTTTCAGAATATAATACTGTATTTTTGTCTATCCTACATTTGCTTGAATTTCAATATTCACACCTTGTGTAAATCCCCTTAAAAGTCTTGTCCTTAAGTAAACTAATAATTAATCCAGCCTGTAAGTCTCTGAGTCAAATATTTATGTGGTAATAAAGATAACTTTGCAAACAACAGCTGAAAAAAAAAAAAAAAAAAAAAAACTCTGAGGAAAAAAAAAAAAAAAACTAAAAACCTAAATCTCCAAATGGAGGTATGAAATTTATGTATGCCCTTACTATGTTTTTTCCAGTAAATATGTAAGTAAAATAGAATTAATGAAACAACAAAATAGATTGGGAAATGCATCTGTTTGGTTGCTTTATTCCTTTATTAGCACCAGTTGGAGCATACTGCATTATATGTTAGGCAAAATCTGTATCACAGTGTTCCTTAAATACACTTCCTGGTGATGAAAAAGATTTTCTCTCCTGCTGTTATTTTGTAACAAGGAAGTATTACATTAACTTAAGAGCAAATCCTTTTGTTCTCTCTATTACATTGATCACACAAAAAATCCAAACCTGTGGATTGAAGCAATTTCCCCTACCTCAAAATGGGTTCACTGGTACAATGGGAAATTAAATGAAGAGAAAGTAGAAAAGCTCCAGCTGTTCAAGAAGAATTTTGTGTTGCAGATAACAGTGTACATCATTTGCTTGGGAAGATTAAGGCAATTAATTTTTTTTTGTTGTTTTCCACACCTGAAAAATCAATCAGACAATGATATAATCAGGAACAACAAAGGCTTAATGGAACCTATGGTAAACAAGACTTAATTATTGCACTCTCCCTATAGGGGGTGCACTCTAGGCAGCCAGCATGTAAACCAGATTAATTTTGACTCTTTTCATTTTTTGTGTCCCTGTAGAGATCTCTATAGCAACTGAATTAAATTGTATGTCGTGTTAATAGCTACAAACTTTTACAAAGAAAAAAAATGCTGCAAAATTGGATTCTGATTCATCTGGAGAAAGAGGCGCCTTCTTCAAAACAGAGAGTGTTGTAATCAGAGTAATGGAGATATATACGGGATATAAATTTAAAGCACATGGAACTTGGCTCGTGTCTCTCTTTTTAAACTAATTTTGGATAGAAAAAAACATAAGCACCTCAACCATTTTCCCAATCTTTGCAAATAATTGAAAAGATTGTGCTGTTCTTTCAAAATATGGTAAGTGGATTCTGTAGACTTAGTTAATCCGGTGCTTCTGCTGTGAACCATGTTGCGTGTGCTATGGAAAGCCCATTGTATATATCCACGGCCGAAAGGTCACGATGGAGTAAAAAGGCTAGATTTGCTGCACTCTGACCCATGAGAATTTATGTGTTTTGGCATGTAAATCTAACTAGAATGATAAAAAGCCAAAATACTGTGCCTACACTACCTTCTTTAAAATTATACCTTCCATTTAACCTCTTGGCTGCCAGCATGTGCTTACAGTATGCCCATCCTGATTGCAAGGCCCTTATACTTGCAAGTCCCTGGCAAATGAACTTATTCAGGACAAAGAAAGATAATTTATAGTTTAGTAGCTTAAGCATAAATCTTACAACCTAAACATTCCCATTGAGCTGTCCCTTAATAGAAGGATAAAAGTTGAAGTGTAAGGCATCTTCTCTTAATAGAGAAGTTTTTTATAAATATAGCATTCCATTTATGAGAAAGATGAAAACAGCTTGATCTTGCTAGCTAAGTGTAAGCAATTGGGTTTCCTCCCCTTTCACAATCAGAGCAAGATCAGTTTCCTACAGGGATGCTTTAGAGATAAGTTTTTTTTTTTTTTTTAAACTAAAAAATCAGGATGACTTTAAAAATGACAAATTAGATGGGCATTTTGAAGAGGTCTGTGTATTATCTTTTTGAATTAAAATTTATGAGAATTTTTGAGGATTTAATGTAAATAATACTGCAGATGTAATATAAGCAGATACCTTATGGCATGTGATGTTGGGACTGGAAGAGTACGAGTGTGGTACCAATTCCATGGACTAAAAAATGAGTCACTATCGGTGTCAAAATTGGAATCATCAGTCATTATCACAGAGAAAGAAAGATGGGTTCTGGCTCTGTGGTAGTGTCAGTGGTATATAAGAAAGCATACAATCATTAATAATCATACTACAAAAGAAAAAAATATGAATAGCATAATAAGTGAATAGAAAAAGACAGTTTGTAAATATAGGATTGATCAATTCTTAAAATAGCAATGAAAAGTAATAGTAATTGTTGAGATAGAAAGCAAAATCATTAATTGAAAAAAAAAAGAAAAAAGAAAAAAAAGAAAGGGAATGAAAGGGAAGACAGCCCAATGAGTGCTATGGCCAATGTGCTTAGATAATTCTAAGGTTGAGAAATAGAGATTAGCAAGTAGTAGCAATTGTAATGGTTGCTGGTCACATTGTCATTTTCATTTGAAATGCCTTGATGCACTGTAACACATGATGAAACATACTGTTCTCAGGCCCTGTCTCTTCAGAATGAGAGAGGTATAATAAGATCCAGTGTCTGAAAGCTGACAATAGGCTCATTTAAATTAGAAATAAGGAGTGTAATTTTAATCGTGACAGTAATCATCTGCTGTAAGAATGTACCAGCAGGGCTGTGGTAGAGAATCCATCACTTTCAGTGTCTGTTTTCCTGTGAAAGCTACTCTAGGTCAGAGACAGATTAATTCAGAGAATTTCTGAGTCTGGTGCTATGCTGAAGTCAGGCTACATAATCACAGTGCTTCCTGGACATCTTATAGTTATCTTATCTCATCTGTTTATTACAACAAAAGGTCACTCCACAGATGGGAATAACACTGACAGGAAATAGTATGCTAGGATTCTTTTTACAAAATATAAAACTGATTTTCTCTCTCCACTCCTACATATTTCTCTTTCACGAAACGAACAATTACTTGGACTTTGTACAATAGAAGAATTACATTCAAGTCTACACAGGCCACGTATATACATGTAAAGTCAATTTTCGCACATGAATTTTTCAATGTCAAACCATTTCTTGATGTTTCAGTTAGAATGATACCACGCTACAATCCCTACATTATATTAACCTCATGTACACACCTTATCTCTACCACTGTTACTGTGAATTTAAGGCCGTAGGGTGCCTTTAAGGAAGTTTACAGACCTTGAGGATTTCTCTAAGGTGTAGAGAGAATTCTGAAAGAATAATTCAGACACCTTTGCTTCGTTAGCTGAAGAATATTCTAGAGTTTTGATAGGATTTCTGCTGACTATTTTTCAGCTTAAACAAACTGGCTTACATCAATGTTACTTTCATATTTCTAAATGTAAGTATCTGCAATTTGGAAGTGAATTCATTTGTCTAATCTGTCTTAATGTAAATTATATGAGAGTAACTTAATGCCAGCTGAAATATCATCAATACTTATTAATCAGCATTTATCTCTTTTTCTTTCAGTTCAACACTACAAACTTTTGAGTATGTTAACTGTACATAGTTTGTCTGGTATATTTTTTTTTAGACTGTGTCACATCTCGGCTTGGTCTGTATTCCAAACTTTACTTTAGTCCTCTTTATTTTTTTCTTCTGATGCACCTTTATTCTCCTGCACCGGGAGGGATCAAGACGGGGATTAAGATCATTTTTCATCAGGTAACATTGCTCATCTGGTATCTAGCATTTTGTCAGGTATGTGAGTAGCAAGCACAAAAAAAAAAAAAAAAGTGACAAGATGCTAGTATGCTAGTAATTCAGCCAGCAGGTTCCTCAGTCAGTATTTTTTTGTCCTGGCTGCAGCATTGTCAGAACACACAATGGCAAAAAACACTGCACCATTTCATTATATAAGCAGTTTGGAGGTTTAATGCTGAATTAAAGTTCCCCATCTAAATGGACACAACGATCCACAAACTTCACAGAAGAATTTGGACTTCATACTCAAAAAAAAAGATTTAGGAACTTGTCACATCACACAAGAACTTTTGTTAGGATCAGCCATTAATGTCACAAGATCGATTAAGGGACTAGAAAATCTAACATATAGGAAGCAGTTTAGAGGACTGGGACTGTTCAGCCTGGAGTAGACTTCGAGGGATCTCATAAATACCTGGTGGAGAAGAATAAAGAAGATGGGACCAGGCTCTTCTCTGTGCTGCATAGTAACAGGACAAAAGGCGATGGACACAAATTGAAACATGAGAAACATTCTATTTAAATTGAAATTATGTAACAGCAAATCAAAAGAAAAATCTCAGGCTTTCATTTCAACTGAGGGAAAACAAAAGAAAACAAAACAAAGTGAAAGAGCAAAACATCCTTTCTTTTCACCCAATGCTTTCCTAATGGGCTGCTGAAGTGGACAGTTGCTAAATCAGCCCATGGTCATCTTCAAATGTAAAACAAAATCCATAGCTGGGGGTTTTGTTTTAAGTTAAATTTAAATGAAATCACTGAATGATCATATTTACACAGTCATGGTAAAAATGCGACAATTGAGTTTTCCTGTCACTGTGCTCTATTCAAGTAATTCTATCATCGTCATTAGAGTTAGTTAATATATTCATGTAGTGCAGAAAATAATTACTGCTGTTTCTAATCCTTACACTATTTCTAATTTATTATTTAAATGCTAGTATCAGCGAAGTAAATTGTTGGTATCAGCATTTTTTGTATTATGATTATAATTATTGTTAGGCATAGGCTTTGTTTAATTTCTTTTTATAATCTTAATGTAAATTGAATATTTTTTTAAAAAATCTCTTATTCTGATAGTTTACACTAACAGAATTTAATGAAGTTTTAGAATTCTGCAGCTGAATTGCTGACATTGTCTCATGTGGTTATTTAAAGCTTGAAATTTAATAGCATAAAGAAATGTTCTCTTGAGTTATTTCAGCTAGATAATTGCAGGTAGCCCTTGACTTAAAAATGTAAGTAATGCAACAGGGGTATATTTGTCATAATATAATCATATCCCTAAGGCAGTAAAAGATACGAGATTTAGCAGGGTATCTATAATTCCCAAGAGGTGTGATTATCTCCTGACAACTATCCACTAGATTTGCCTTTCTGCTTTTATAAGAAGTCTGCATTGTGTGAGATAATGCAGCTTAATTTCCTAGAAGATAAAGTCAGTTTGACAGCAGTTTCAGCATGTTTCACATGAAATAATCTAACATAATGAAATAATGTAACATTTAGGATGTTCTCTTGCCACTGAGAATGCTACCCCAATTCGATGATCCAATGTAGTAATGAAAATGAGTAAAGTGATACAGCCAGCAACCTCAGGATATTGGTAACATGCAAAAAAACCAGTGAAGCCCTATAGAAATACTACTGGCTGTAGAAAATTATAATGTATTTGAGATGCCACAGATAAGTATCTCTGAATTCAACTGAGTTCAGTTGAGATGTTTGAACAGACTTCTTTTCCTCAGATAAGTGAGGTATGTATGCATTGTCTTGGCATGTGTGTGACAGGATCCGTAAAGTTTACCAAGCCTACTGCATACAAAGAATGGAAAAAATGGTGTTCTAAGGTTAAATTCTTCCCCACCCCCAAAAAAAAAAAAAAAAAAAAAAAAAGGCAGAGAGCTGGCGAAACATGCTAAAAAGGAAAAAAAAATCCATTTTATCTTGAAATTTAGAAATTTAGGGCACTTTCTGGAAGGGAAAATATATAAATTTAAATATTCCTAGAAAAAAATATTTTTTATCCCTTAATTTGTGACTATTTTGTGAAGGAGTGGGTGAAAAAGAAAGAGGAACAAGAATGTAAACAAACAAATGGAATAAAGACCTAGTTCTTTGAAGAGTGATCATCTTTCAATCACTATAATGCATTATTAAGCCTGTACTTTTAAATTTAAATGTTTTAATACATTTTGACAGAATGTAAAAAATAATTTCCAATAAATATTTTTAGCACAAGCTTCATTGTCTAAACTAAAACTTAGTAAAATCTCCGTTGAAGCTAGCTTTTATTGTTAAAATATGTGTTTTAAAAAGTATCAGATTTTAAAAATGAAGCTGCCATTATTTCTTCCTACACTCTAATTAAATAAATAATAATGATTAAATAATAATTAAATAAATGATTAATAACTAAATAAAAATAACAATGATTAAATAAGTAAAATAGTTTTAGCACAGTGATGTATACTTAATTGAAATGTCCAAATTAAAAAGGAAAAACCAACCTGTTTAATTCACATACAGAGGACAAGATTCTATTAAAAACATATCCCAAATCCACAGAATACTTGAGATCATTAAATTTAAATGACAAAGAATTAACTATTCCCTTTCCAAACTGGCTTTTTCAAAGGAAACATGGACAAGAATGATAGATCGAAAAATAAACAAAGGTTTTGCTGACAGATGCAAGCGTTTGTCTGTCTGTGTTGCCTTGAGTGGAGACACCAGCACAAAAAGAGAACATTCCTTATTTACATCTGTTGGTTCTATAGACTGAACAAGATTGGATATCAAAGGCTTTGAACCACATTACTTGGAGTCAGTAGGGAAATCAACGTAATACAGGGCACTTAGACAAGCAGTGAGAGGACAATGCTTAAAAAGTTGTGAAAACTGTTGACTCTTTTCAAATGTATTTGCCTTGGCCAGCTTCACACTTTTTCTGTGATTCTTCTCCAGAAACATTTATAGTGATTAAATTTTATGGATACAGATTATCAGAGAAATTAAATTTAGAGTCTCATGTGCAACTAATATTTCTGGAAATACTCATATTTTTCTTCAGCAAGGAAACAGAAAAATATAGTGAGAAGCTTATTTAAATAATCATACCTAACAAACCAAACAGTAAGCATAAAAAGAAATCCATTTAAAATAATGGCTGATGAGGAAAGAAATAATCACTTTAGAGCAGTCTTTGAGCAAATAAATTTGAGGTAACACACCAGGATGTTCTTAGCTTAAAAACAGATAGATAGATAGATAGATAGATAGATAGATA
>JAVCKT010065294.1:4933-15791 GCA_032273925.1 Rhynchotus rufescens
TGGAACAGTATTTTTTGTAGTCTCTGCGCAAGTTCATGAGCATGGCTTCATGAGGATCTTCTTTCAAAAACAAGTTGCCATCATGAATGGAGAGGGAAAAACCTGAGTAAACAGGAATATTTTCGTCTTGCTCCCTTTCATTAAAAATTGCGGTCTGAAAATGCCTGCAGATAACTGCCAAGCTGAGTTAAATGACCATTTGCAGCTGTAATTTAAACCAGCAATCAGAACCTTTAATTTATGCAGTCAGTCTTAATGATGTTTCACATCTGAGTTTTTAAATTATTTCTTCAGAAAGAGATTCATTTTCACTGGCTGATAGAACAATTACAAGGTTTGTTTGCTTATTTACAGCTAAATATAGCTTCTGCAGTAGATGTGTCTTTGCCTCTCGGGAGCCGTGTTACAACTATATACATTTATTTCAGTAATTATAGACTAGCATATTCAAATTCTAAATTTAAATTTTCCTATGTTAGATGTTTATTTACTAGGTAATTAATGTTTCTTTCATCATTTGGCTAGAAAATGAAATTCAGTTTAAAACTGTTGCCAACAGCAAAGAAGAGTCATGTATGCTATGGCATATTTAAATTAAAAAAGCATAGCCTCATCTATTATTCTATGTTTATAAAGTTTGTCTTCAGAAGTTAACTAGGGGTAACGCTTATAATTCTGCATGGAGAATAAAGGTTTATTTGTAATTGCTTGTATTTACAAGGATGAATCTGTTTAGGTTTTTTATACTTTATTCCCTTCTCGTTTAAGATGGCTTTGAGTGGCAATTCTTTATCTCTTGAACCAAGGTTAGCTCAAATTTGTTGTTTACAGGAGTGGCTGTGAGATTGAGAAACATTTAGACTTAATGACCCTCCGGAGCTTCTGCTTTGGAAGACAGAGCCAGCGCTCACAGCAAATGGCCCATGTCCCAGTGCTAGGCATCTGCGTCCACACTATGTATAGCAGGTTAATAGTTGAGTTGACATATGACACCATCCATTCTTTCTGTTGAAAATGTCAGCTTTTTGAGTCAATAATTATAATTTGGCACTTTTTTGTGTGTGTGTGTCATGTGATGTTTCACTCATTAAACTTGTATTTTGAGATTAAAGATTAAGCTGACATTTATGGATACGTGGACATTCACAGCTGTCTGTTCTTAGCTTCAGCTCTTAATTATGTTACGTACAACATCCTCTTAGCTGGATAAGCAAACCGAAGGAACCTGGTGGCTAGGATGTTCCATTAAGTATACCTTGTGATTACAGGTAAAACAGATTCATCATGCTTTATACTTCTTCTGAGGGCACCACTCCCCCCTTGCCTTCCTGGTGTGTAGGTTAGGCTCATTGGGTAAGAAGTATCCTTTTTATATACAAAAAAAGTGCTGCTAGCTGTTAGGAGACATTGTGTTTCTGGCATGAGGTTTTGCTGTAGAGAAAGTCAGCTGCAGTTCCGGCCCAAAGACTTTCATTCAGCTCAGCCTGAGCTTAGGGCAGGAGCTTGCCCTACATGCCCTCATGGAAAAGAGCTTTCTCAATGCCCATGTTGTGCAAGCATGATGCCACCACAAACTCCTTCACCCTTCCATAGGAGAAAAGCATTGGCATTTGTTCATCTCCAGCTACACAAATCCCTTGCAAGTGCATCATCTTTACGTTGTTTGTATGATCTTTATACCAGTAAAGAATGAGTAGTCACGTACCTGCTCAAAGTTCTTAAGAGCTTGGGTCGCTCAAGCTCTTAAACTCTGTATAACTTGTGGGCACTATTGAATAGAAATAAATAATGCTGCTTGTAGAAGGAAAATTGCACAAATGTTGGTGCATTTATACAGCAGAACTCTAATTTTGCATTATATTTTTCTCTTGCAATGTGGTATTGCTTAGCAATTTAGATTGTCTAGTTTTAGTCCTTCAGTTATCTTTGTTTCTGGTCTGTTTTTCTTCTGCTGAAACATGTACCATTTGTTACGCAAGCAATTGAATATTTCCAATTAAAAAAATGAATTGTGATGTAAATATGATATATAGATATGTATGTGTATATATACGTATGTTTTCTGAGTTCTGCAGAAGACAGTGATGTTAAGAGTATTTAGAAATACATTGATAAGGTTAATTAAAAAGTACAGCATTGATCACTACAAAGTGAGCATTTCTGTAAAGAATTACTGTCCTTATTTGGAGTTCAAAGAAGATTGCTTCATACTTGGAACATAAATTGCATGATGAGGAAACAAGATAATCTGAGGCTATATGCTGTGTCAATTGTATTATTTCTTCCTTTGAATTGAGGGGACATTTGAAATGCATGCAAATGGCAAAATACTGAATGAATTAAGGAAAATGCAGATTAATAGATGGTCAATATATATGTTGTGCAAATTTAAATTAATTGGTAGCTTTTGTGTAACTGCAGATACAGACAGGTCTTTAGCAGGAGGGCTTCTGACTCCTGAGATAGGAGGTAGGAAGAAAGCTCTTGGTCGCTGCAGTTCTTGATCAAATACAGGAGTTGTCTGGAGATCTGGCATACATATTTCACAGCTGTCTTCATAACTGACAACTCTAACGAACTATAGTGAACTATAATCTGTTTTTTTCCTGATTCTAAAAGCCCTAGGAATTCTATTACGCAAATATCTCAAGGGCCATATTGTGTTTTGTCTAATGATCTGAAGCCTCAAAGGATCTGGAGTCTTCTGTTCGTGTCGCTTCTGCTCAGGAATCAGTATTTCTGTACACTTTTGAGTGTGGATGTTCTTCATGTACACCTCTAATATGCACTGACATTTACTGCTATAGAGATATCTGAGTGTGCTGTCTCTTCAAGTTTGGGAATGAAGGAAATTCAATGAGTGGTGCAATCATCACTGAGTAATAACTGCAGAGAAAAAGCACCTATTGGCATTGGAACAAATCCTTTTGTTTTCTTGTTAAAACTTAATGTGCGTTGTTAAATTAATAGGCATAAGCTATTTAAAGGAGTTAATTAGTAATAGGTTTTTATTTAAAACTTGTACCATAGCTTAATTTGCAAGCAGGCACAAGTCTTTAAACACAGTGGCAGTGGGGAAAGCAGCTCGTATTGTGTGTTCATAGACACGAATAGGAGATTGTCACTTGGTGGATGCTAAGTAACTTTTTTTCAGCTTTCAAACAATAAGAGGCCTCTATTAGGAGAAATGGGAAATACTGTTCAGTTTTAGGATGAACTCTTCAAATTTTTGATGAATCCCAAATCAAGCATAATGGTAGCAATATGACTATAAAATAAAACAGCTTCTATATTGCTTTAATATGTGTGCAGTGTCTTTAGGAGTAATATTCCTAAATGTTATTTTAGGATATAACTTGTTTAATATGATAGACCTAAAATTTTCTGGATTTGCTTGGTTTTACAGAACGAGTGAAAAGCAAAGTAAGGATATAAAGACATATCTGGAGGCTGAATTTTAAACTTTAATGTTCTGGTTTGTATTTTTAAACTTCCAGATGAATAAGAGAAAGAAATTGTGTGATAATGTTTGAAACTCTCTTAAAAGGTGATTTTTTTGAGAGTTTCAAACATTTTCACACAATTTCTTCTTTTTGATTAAAAAAGCTGTTTTAAGTCCCAGGGAATAATAGGATAGTACCCTATCCACACCCCTGCCTCCTTTGAAATGTTCTCTCTTTGTCCATCTATTCTGCCAAGAGCAATGGAGACGGTGATGCTTGATATACCGTATGTTTCTGGAGAAGAAAAAAGTCAAAGCCTCCAGTGTAGTTTTCCCAAAAGCTATTGGGATGTAAAACTACATACAAGTTTCTTAAATGGTCAGGAATTCTTAATACATCGTCTCTTGAAGTTGAACGTTGAAGTCAAATGTTTCTGTTTCTTTAATCTTGTTTTAAAAATAAGACTAAAGCTTCCCATCTGGAAGAAGATGTATGTACTTTATAGGAAGACATTGTGCCTCTGTTGTTGTACATAACCTCCACTGTGAGACTCCTTGGTGTGGAGCTGCCCAGGTGTTGTAGGCCTCAGTGAAGACCTGCTTCCTTTCCTGGAGGTAGGTGAGGTTCTGATGGTTAGACCTGGAGGGGAGCTCCTTCTCTTGCACGAGGGTGGCAGGAGCTGTGACCAGCTGATGGGTCACAGGGGCTGCTGTAGCTATGACTCCAGATGGGACAGAATATCCTGCTGGCAAAAGACAACAAAATGTTTTGAGTGCATTGAGAGATCTCGAGTTTCAGTGTGTAGAGTGGGGGTGATTAATGCTTTCATTTCTAAATGTGTAAATTTGCAGTAACGTCTATGTATCAGCACATGCAGTTTGTCAGGTTATCATGTAATTTAATTGGGAACAGTTCTGCCCTTGCTAGTGGTGCCGCGAAGGACCAGCAACACCTATAATACTTGTAGGCACTTGGAGCTCTCCACGGGCTTGTAGTTCTTGCTGACTTACAGCTGTATAAGGGGAAGGCTAATTGCACTCTGAACTTAAAAGTGTGGTGTGGTTAATTAGGCTTGCTTGAATGGTTTTTAAAGAAAAGGCTGAGAGAAAATGAATTTCCAAGTTAGGTTATTTATTTGAAAAGTCAGGCGTGAGCAACACTTACATGAGAATGAGCACAGTAACTCACAATAACTCAGAGAATACTCAGGCAGAGTATTTCATTTCAATGTCTCTAGCTTTTAACCTTATTTTAAAAGTTAAGAATAAAAATATTGTAAGTATACAGTAAAAATTAATTACATTGGTCTGAAGATATTATTCAAAATTTCTACCTAGCTCAAGAGAAAAGACTCTGAGGTTAACTTTCTATTTACACAGAGGCAATCTGCTTGTTCATCATTACCTTGAACAGCAAGCGAAGTGTTTTTTTATCAGATTTGCTGTGTAATAATATTGAGATAATAAAGGAACCTAATACAGCATTCTCTGTGGAGAACAACTTAACAGCTATCTTCAGCATAGTTTTAATATGATAATTTTGAAAATCTAAATGCTTAAGTGTTTTCATATAAATGTTTTTAACCAACACAATGAAAACTTTCTTTTGCACTAAACATGCAAAGGAATATATATATTTTCTTTCAGGAAATATTGTTACCTGTTAAACTAATTCAGAGGGAGTATAACACTTTTTTACCTATGCACAAATCAAACCTCCAAGTCAAGCCTCCACATTGCTTTAGCCATATTAAAGCAAGAGTCCTTGTAGCTTTTTATTAACAGCATCTAGCTGTTAGACTACTAGATGCAAGAGCAGGAAGAGAGGGAAAAATAAAGTGTGGATTTGACTGAGGAATGACAAAATATTACTGGGCAAATCCCGTGCTCCCTGTAAGCTGCTTTCTGAAAGAGCCTCGTACCCCTTGGAGCGCTGGGGCTGTGTAGAACATGGCAGCTCACCCGTGAGGGCGGCTCTTTGGATCCAAAGCTTCTTTCACGCTTATTGATGACACACGCAATAAAGATAAAAAAATGAAAAAGGGATAAAACTTCTTTCTATTTGACTCTCAGCAAATACGCTGCCCTTGGAGTTATTTTTAAAAGACTGGCTCCACTTCTTATTGAGTAGCTCTATAATAAAAAGGGACAAAATGAAGAAGTCTCTAGCACAGGAAGCTCATTCTTTCTTAAAATAGGTTTAAGCATTTTTGATCACTTTCTGTGTCAATTCTATAGAATAAATTTGATCTTTTGAGTTAAGAGAGAAAATACAATCTGATAGGCAGTATATAAAACAGAAGGGTGGAAGAGAAAATGGTTTATGGCACTGGTAATGGGATACAAGGCTTTAATGCTTAGCCTTTTTGGCTCAAATCTGAATGAGGCTAAGATTAATAACTAAGATGCAAGATCATCTGGCTTCTCCACAGCACACTATCCGAAAGGGACCAAGGAACTACCAGTGTAGTTTCCTATGCCAGCAATCCAGACTAATCCTTTTCTCAAAACTATTAATAGAGGTCTCTTCACCTTTATGGTAATAAAATACAGCTCAGGCAGATGCTTTAAAAGCTGTATGAGGAACACAGACAAAATGAGTTCCTCACCTACTTCATTCAAATGCAGAAATGAAAGTCTGGAGAAGCCAAAGAGTCTGAGAGAAGCCAAAGAGTCTCAGAAGTTAGTCTCTAACCTGTCATCTTGAGAGAGAGAAAAGTGCTTTTTGGAGTGATGTCCTTTCATTCATTAAATAGGAATAGACTGGAGATAGTCCAACATCTTTCTCACAGTTTTTTTTGGTTTGTTTGTATTTAGTTTGTTTTGAAATCAAGTGTTGGAAAAGCGCTTGCCCAAACCCGACTGGATTGATTTTCTGTGGTCTCCAGATGAAGCCTGGGGACACTCGCTTTTCTGAAAGTGCTTTTCTAGTGAGGTCCTGAGCTTTTCATAGACTAGTTAACATCTTGTAGAGGTGGATATAGTATTAAGATGAAGACTCAAAACATTAATCTAAGATTAGAAAGTACATGGCTGCTCCTTTACGAAATTTTTTGAAAATGTAATCATAAACCACTATACTCGGGGACTATCACATATCTATGTCTGGTGATTGCTAAAGAAAAAGTAATGTAGTCCATGACCAAACGCAGAGGATCAGGATTGATTTTCTTTCTGTGTTAGTAGAGCAACTTCAGGGTCTTCACCTAGCTTCCTGTGTACATAACAGTTGTGGAAGGTTTTCTGGAAAATATATAATGCTAAGCTTATCTCAATATGTTTTTAAAAACAAAAAGATAACAAATACAGTATATTGAGCATGAAAGGAATAATATAAAAAAATCAAATTCCTCTGTGGTGTGTACAATCTTTGAATAAAAGAGAGAGGAGAGATACCTTTTGCATTTGATCATGAGATTAAAGTTTCTCAGGAAAAAAACAGATTTTCTTCATATGAGAATTCCACTGAGGTGCTTCTAGCAGAGAGATAAATAGCTCCTAAATGCTTTATCAGGTAAGCTATTAAAATTGTTTCAGGAAAATAATATGGGTACACAGTAACTTTACTCCAAGGCACCACAATACTGGCAGGGTGCTGATTTGTGACCTTCTCATTTTGTCATCTTTTTCTGGATCTGTTTGTTCAAATAAAACATTGAATTGGTTTATCCTGCTTGAAATCCCCCACCTTTCATGTATTTTCATTAAATCTATGCTGAACTAGTCTCCTTTAGTGTCCCAGGTGCAGCATATACAATTTGCAAGGTTTCTTAATAGCAATTGTGAGAACAGGAGTGAGATATTATGAAAACTACAACTCCTAAAAAGCTCAAATGAAGTTACCCTTCAATCCAGATGTCTGAATAATTCAATTTAATAATGCGTGAGTATTTTTGGTATTGTCTATCTAGCCTACCTTAAGTTGTATTCTAGACTGAAGAAACCTGAAAATGGAGTAAACAAAGGAGGATCAAAGCAGGGCATAAGCAGGTCCAATGAGTTGGATTCATCTTGTCCAACAAGTAGTTGGACAGAAGATACAGATGTCTGGTCTCATCACTTTGTGTTGCTTGTTGAAAAAAATGCTATATGAAGAACTGTGCATCTTTATACTAGGAAGGTAGTAAGGAGAAAGGTGGGGTGTGTTTACTGCATGCTTGCAAAACGCTTGCAAGTATTTTCACATATAGAAAAGCCATCAGAGAGAGAGATACAGGTCTTCCTCGACTGGGTGCTATCAAAAATCAGAGAGTTATTTCTGAAGGGCTGAAAGATAAGCTTTTTATCTTAGTCCTAGGCAGAATTTTTGTAGAGAAGTTACTTCTACTAGTTCATGCTTTTGTTCACAAAAACACGTGGCCACTAACCTGACAATATGTTCCTGTAGTAGGTGTGGTCAAGGCCATCTGATGAAGAGATGGGGTTTATGGTGGGTGATTAGGGAACCCTTCAGGACCCACGGCATGTCAACCAGAGTGTTGAAGTTTCCTGTGCTGGATCTGCTTGCCTTTAAAATACTTCCATTGATTCTGAAGCAGGATGAGGAAGGATTCAAAGTGAGCGTGAGTTGTGAGTTTAGCATGTTTATTTGGCTATTACAAGCTTTATATTGGCTTTTGTTTGGCTCTTTGTCCTGTAAACAACATGAAGATTGTCTAACACAGCTTGGTAGCTGTAGTGGCATTTACATTTGCATATGTAATTTTCTGTCAACCAAAATATTTTTGATATGTCATTCAACATCGATTACCAGCCTTCCTGCACTGCTTGTATGTACAAAAGTATTGAACATGGAGAAACAAGCAGTAGTCACTTGATCTGAGACTGGTTGATGTTAACAGAGGAGGCACAGAGCACCCTATTGATTATTTATATATATTTAAGCAGGTAATCAGACAGATTCTGCTAGTAGAAAGTGGTTGTTCCTTAATTTGATTTGACATATGAATTGTACTGCAAGCCTTTGGTAGTTGGACTTCATTCTTGGCAATTTACTTGGTAGCTGTGTTCAATTCTAGTATGTTATCTTCCTGTAAAAGAAAAGATACTGTAATTTTCTCCCTTTTTAAAAACAAAACAAAAGACTGAAAATTCAATAATAACTTAATTAGAATGTAGCATGTCCAGGTTTTTCTGAAAAGGTGGCTTCAGTGTATGCGTTGCAAATACTGTCAGGTCCCATATTGATTTGGGGAGTAAAGAGTATCACCTAACAAGAAAAATAAAAAAAATTTGTAATATACAAAAATTTCAAGGCTACTTTTACTAAGTATGTAGTTAATCAATATTTCTCAATTTGCTCAGCTTCAAATCTCTGTAAAGGTCATGCGAGACAGAAAAGGGGAGACTTCAAGTTCTTAAAAAAACAAAACACACTGCATCAGATATGAAAATAGTTATTCAGTAGTCAAATCGGTTCTATAATATCTAAAGAAGAAATTTAAAAGATATTTTCTCTATCTATTGGCCCCAAACATAAAATGTGCACATTTCCATTAATGACTGCTTCCATATTATTTATATGCTGCTTCATTTTTCTCTGTTACAAATTTTGAAGTTAGGAAACATATCAGTTTGGTGATGGAAATTAATTAATACAATTAATACAATTAATACAGAATTAATACAATTTATATCAATTTAGTTGTCTCATTACATGTTAATAGATTAACTAGGTATCCATAAAAATAAATCTGTCTAAATATGCTTGTTCTTTTATTTCTTTGCTTTATTCCATGTGTTGTAATCGCTCTAGTCTTATTTTTTCCTTACCTATTAAAAAAAACCCCAAAACAAAAAAAAAAAAACAGAAAAAACTTTCTCTTGTTATCTAATTTGCACTGGAAATGCTTTACATGCTTTTTCATTATATCTATTTTCCTAATGCCCCTTTGGGTTATTATGCTCTAGTATTTTTATCCTGTGTGTACTTATTCCTTTTTCCCTCCTCCTGGCAGTCACCCTGTACTTTAAACTCCTTACCAAAGCCAGCTATTCTTTCTGCTAGGACATTTACTGCTTATCTGTGTAGACCCTATCTGTCCTAAAGCAATTTCTAATTATTCTCTACACCATAATCCTCTCCCACCTGTGCTGTGCCTCTAGCTACATTTTCAATCTTCCTACGTTTCACCACAGCTGGGGCTGAAAAAGCCCAAGCGCTGTCCCCAGTCCTGCCTCATCTCGAGGTACAGGTGAAGAACAGGTTGTGCCACGTTGTTACATGGGCACTCAGTCCTTCATCTCCCAGGCACCTCCACTAGTCACACAGAAAACAGGCTGTCATAATGCTGCCAGTGTAAAAGAAATGTTGCCCGCACACAAGGAATGAGCTGTTTCTTGATCTTTGCCTTCTGGATGTACTTTTTCTTCCTCTCTGTGCAGTGCAAACACATGCTGCATCCTTTCCATCAAGGGGAGAAGCTGGAAGTATCCCAGAAGGGAAGTGCTGACAAGGCCTTAGTGATGATAAGCTTGCTACTTGGAGGCAATCTAATATGGAGGCCAAGGCCAAACTTTGCCTTGGATTTACAGCGGCAAGTTACACATCCCCAGCTGACCTGAACTTCTGCAGCCCCAGTAATAAATGAGTATCACTTACCAATGTTTATTGGGCAAGAGCCAAAACCACAGGGAACTATGAACAGTGGCTGCCGGAGCAGAAGCTCTCTGGGAAATGGGGAATAAGGGGGCACGTGAGCAGCAGCAGCAGTCCTGCTGGAAGTCACCAGAAAACCCCCTGTGCCTGCTCCTGAAACCCCTGCCAGCACTAGCTCACCTCTCTTTGCCCAGATTTGCTTAACCTGGAAAGCTGTGACGTCTCCTGTATAACTTTATCTGAAAGGCAGGTTTCAGATATGCTGAGAGGATTTAGCATTTCTTTCTTAGCTCTTCATTTTCTTCCTCAGCTTTTAGGCTAGGGTTTATTGCCTTCTCTGATCTTAGAACTGGTCATTTTCTTCTAGATATCCTTCTTTGGAATTTGAAGGTATTCTAGTAATGCTACCTTCTTAAGAAAAAGTAGCTTATAAACCAGAATTCTTACTACAAATTATCTGTAATAAGTGTGATCATCAGGCTTTTAAAGTGTGGATTTCAGCTGTAGACTTCAGAGTCTCTTGGAAAGAAAGCTCTTCACATTATCTTGACTAGATTGGCCTGCAAACTGGTATGTGAAAAGCCATAGGTTTTTTGGACCCTGACCAGAACCAAAAATGTCCAGCAAATTCAAGCTCCAAATTGCTATTGACATCTTTATTTGTTACCCGATCTGCTGTGAGTTTCAGTTCTTGGATTCTTTTCTTTTTCTTTTTTCTTTTTCTCTTTTTTCTTTTTTCTTTTTTCTTTTTTCTCTTTTCTTTTTTCTCTTTTCTTTTTTCTCTTTTCTTTTTTCTCTTTTCTTTTTTCTCTTTTCTT
>JAVCKT010065334.1:0-15788 GCA_032273925.1 Rhynchotus rufescens
TGTTGTTATAATTACAATTTTGTGTAACCATTAAAAACATCTGGAAAAACAGTGATTCATTTCACTAGTTTGCAGGATAACAAATATAGGATTTATTAGTCTGCAGTATCTCAGATGGAACGTGTGTTATTGTCTTCCTTGTTATACATGCAAGGAGAGGAGAGGGAGAATTTGCACATTTAATCTTAAAACCATAGATGAAATTAATGAGCGCTTATACATGAACGAAATGATTGAAACTACAAGTGCTTTCTAGCTGTCAGAGCTGGAGGTGCCTAAGGAGGCCTGGGAGGGCCTTCAAGCAGTCGTGCTTGCACATACTAAACCTGAGCAACTTCTGACAGAGCCCTGCATGTTCTCACAGACCTCCGAATCAGCGATTCCATAGCTATTTCTCAAACTACCTACCTATTCTTCACTACTTGTATTGTGCTGAAACAGGATATTTCCTTCTTTTTTCAAGTGGTCTTTTACCTATTCAGTGCTCTGCTGCCCATCATCTTTTCCATAAAACAAACAATTCCAACTTATTTAGTGACACTGCAAAAATTCAGTATTTATATTATATAAAAATCTCACTGATATGATCTGATTTCTGTCACACTCTAGTAATAAAAAGTGAATTTGCTGAGATATCTACCTATGCAGAAATGGTTTAATACAGCTGTCTTCCAGTAGACTAAAGGGCTAAAGTCCTTGCCTAGGCTTTGCACTGCTTGCCTGGGCTTTTTCAGGTTAGGGAGTAAAACAGGTTTAATTTAAAAGTGTAGTGCTCGCTTTGGAAGAACTGTTAACCATAACATGCGAGCTGTTGAGGAAGGCTGAGCACTTCAGTTTGTCCTGCATAGGTTAGAAACGGGTTTGCCGGTGTCATGTTCACATCAGTTTTACCATCCTGGAGCAGAAACGTTCGTCTCCTCCAGCAATGCAGCTGGAGTTGCAGCTCCAAATGCAAGAAATGAGGTTTTGTTAATTTATTTCATCTTTGTTCTAAATGTGATTGAGTCAGTACTGCATTTGTTTAGTTAAAATGAACAGAAAACATAGTCTTTCTTACACGGAAATAGGTATTTGTGTCAATAAGTACATAAAGCCTTAAACTATTTTTCTGCTATTTTTCCTTGTGCTCACCACCATCTTCTAAGGAAAGCTATGAGAAAAAACTCTTCTTTCATGGCTAGCTGACCAAGGAGCATGTTTTGGGGTAGCTACCACTGATTAAGATCTACAGAAGAAATCAGTGTTGTCTGCAAACACCTGTTTATTCAAGTTGGGCAAATGTTTGCTGTGTATTTCTGATGTTTAGATTTTCAAAAGGATATTAAATGCTAAAAGGTTCCAACAGAATGTCATGAGGAAAGGTTAATTGTAATTTTGCTTAAAAATGATGTCCTGGAATTGCTTTTTGCCTTTTGTAAATTTTAGATTTGTTTCATTCTGGTAGATGCAGCTGCCTGTCCTACTAGTAGGCTCCAAATCTCCTGCACAGTAAGGCTGATGGTGGAGTTTGCCATCAGCTGGAAGCTCTCAGGAGGCTGATAATGGACTTCTCCCTGATTCCTGCTGTTTCTGCCCAACTTGTTTGAAATGTTATGGGCTTACTCCGGGTTTGCATGTTTCCTCTTTATGCCAGTAATTAGCTCTCTGGGCTTATCTCTTAATTTGTCGCGCTAGCAATTTCTGGTTCTTAAAATAATCATTTTGTTGCCTTTTTTTTTTTAATTATTTTTATTTTAGTGCTTCTTACAGCTTGTCTATTTAGAGAAGTAATTCCAAAATAAGGAATACTGAATTTAGAGTGTCAGAATTACCAGAAAATAGCAAATTCCTGGTCAATGCTGCTGAGCAGAAAATCTCACCACTTTTTATTCTCTTCCAAGTGAACCACACACACATTGGTTGACCTCCAGATCATAAATGTAAATTGTCTGTCAATTCAGCTCTGGTTTCTTTTATTCTGGTTTTAATGGCATGGCATTTGTTTTGTGGGGCCCTTGCCACGAATGAGCCCTTTCTATCAGACAAGATTTATTTTTAAATATATTTTATTTAAAAAAAAAATACTATCTCTGCCACTTCAGACAGATGGCAAACATATTTTTCTTGTAAAGTTCCATCAAAAATGTTTCCATTGTTGTTCTGGTTTGAACTGTTACTACTGTCCTTTTTTTCTGTATTTTCTGTAGAGGGAAAAGAAACTTGCTATAAGACAAGTGGGTTTATTTTTTTGGATTTTTTTTTCCATCATCATCTAAATTAAATGTATCTTAAATGTCTGTAAACGAGTGTGTATGCGGAAGTGGTTCAGCAGGGCTATGCTTTCATTGTGGCTTCATCTTTGTAATCCTGACCTTGTGACTGCAAAAAATGCAGGGAACTCATAGCAAAAATAATACTTTATGGTTTTATGATTATGGAGTTTTTGGTATTTTAATTTTAATTTTAAAGAGGGCAGCAGTTAGTTTCAGCTCATTTAAAAAAAATATTGTAATATGTAATATTTTTCTGGCAATGCAACTTAAAAAGCATAGCTTGAATTGAATTGAAGCTGAAGTAGAAATTGCAGAGAATAAGATTTCATTACACATTTTAAAAGAAAAAGGAAAAATAAATTGTATGGTTTTGCAGCACAATATTATCATTACCATTTTATGAGGGGACTGTAGCACCCAGTGCTCCAGAGTACTATATTAGCATCTAAATGTTGGGGTGCCCATCATTTATTCCTCTATTTAGTGACAAAGTGTGAGAAGCAATTCAGCTTCCCTTTTGATCTTGTCGCTCTCATGCTATTTGGCATAGCTTGACTTGCATAACTAATTATAGTCATTTAAGGACACATAGGAATTCTTCTTCCAAGTTTCTGCTGTTTGCATTTCTCCCAGAATGTCAAGTATAACCTTGTGAGGATAGTTTGACATTTCTGCAGCTCCATCTCAGCATATTTTGCTCAGAATTAGATTTGGTACATTTTCTTTATCCAGAAAGAGAATAGATATATCTGGTGCAATTGGTTTGTTTTAAATCATCTGCTTATCGCTCTTACCTTTGTCATCACAAAGGTTGTTTGTAGAGTTTGCTATTTAAATATTTGCTGCGTTCTTGTGCTAATTAGTAATGTGGATTTTGTATGCCAGCCATTATAGCTGCTCCCCGTTGAAATGAGCCTAACTTCCCCGCAGCTCCCTTTTCATCACTGAAGAAAAACTAGCTGGTAATTTGGAAGGGGGATCAGTTGACTTGGCACCTTAGTATCTTATCTGGGTTGAGGGAAATTCTGGGGTACTGTCAACTGTGAAATACAAAGTTATGTTACCCAAGGTGTGCCTGCTGAATGGTCTAATGTGTTAAGTAGAGTCTGTGTTTGAAGTTTCCTTAGTAATCATGAGTGCATCTTAGTGATAGTGTCTGATGTTTGCAGATCCATGTCGTGTGTGTACCTCACATCTAAAATTCAGCTAATTCCTACCTGAGCCACAGAATATTTTTCCCTATATATATGTATATCTCTCCCCATGCTGTTTATCAGTTGAGAGTAAAAAATCCTCTGTAAATGCAGCCAGTTCTGTGAATCTCTTATCTTTATTGCAAAGGTGAATAAATCCAGCATAGCTGTGGCACAGCATTAGCAATGAGGTGTATTATTGTAATTGCAGTTGTTAGTCAGCAAGGTCCCTGATTGTGAACTCCATTTGCACATCTTTCCACCTACAAGGAGTGACAGACATAAGTTGAAAGATGACAGGAAGGTGACAGATGTAGAGATGATGGATCCAATTGCCATCATTTGTTTTGTTTAAAAGAGGGAACGTGATGGTTTTAGGTTGTCTTGCACAATGATGATACCTTTTCTGAGGACAAGGAAAAAGGCACCTCAGATTTGCAATTCTGGGGCCTGGAGGCAGTCACCACTTCATGAGTTTATGTGCAGCAGTGACAGTTCAGGCCAGAAAGCAGATTAGTTTCTATTAATTGCTGTAAATCTCTTACAGCATCTTCTGTGGTAGAATTAATAAATAATTATTGCTGGAAGCAATAGAGGTTTAAATGTATAAAAATAGACAGAATTCAGAACTATATCCACATCAGCTCAGAACTATATCCACATCAGCTCTGTATTAATGTTGAGGATGACTTTGAAATTGTGGTGGCAAAATCCCATGGGTTCTTGTGCATTCCAGCAACCAACACTGGGCACCTTGATGACTGCCACTTCAGCCTGAGCTGAAGCGAATGCTGAAACCTTTTCACTCTCATCTCCTGGCTACAGCCAACACTGAAGACATGTCTTTGTATTCAAGGTTGGAACAGGCTGCCCAGGGAGGGTGTGGAGTCTCCTTTGGAGATACTCAAAACCAGCCTGGATGCCGCCCTGTGCCACGTGCTCTGGGTGTCCCTGCTGGAGCAGCAGGGTTGGACTAGATGATCTCTAGAGGTCCTTTCCAACCTCAACCAGTCTGTGATTCTGTCTGTTTAGTTGGTCATCTCTGTTGAAGAGGTTTTGCTGACTGACTTACTAGGACTAATGTTCTCAAGTCTTCCCATAGCTTATAGCTAAGGCAAAGAAAGGTTGCAGAGTTGAAACTCAGACAAACAGAACCCTTTGACACCTAGGTTGGCACGGCTTGAGGGGAGAGGTTGGAGCAATTGATCTCTGGAGGACACACAAAACTAATCTACAGCCTTCCCCTATATCCATGCCTCTACACTAGGTATATTCCATGAGGAAATAAGGCTAGTTTGCATTAGGGCATATTACATTGCATTTTTGGGTTTATTTTCAGCTGAACGGAATCCAGTCCAGGGAGGTCATGAGTGCTGCTTGATGCAAAACAAAGATGATCAGAGGATTCACTTCAGAAGTGACCATCTTCTATTTTCAAGTGATTTTTCCCCCCCATTTTCCCTAATGCACTGTCAGAAACATCCAGCATGAACCAGATAAATAACACTGACTCAGGATCAGATCTATTGTTTAAAATGAATCACAGGTGAAAAAAACTGTTGATGCAAAGCTACTCTCTCTATAAGAGTCCGGAAGAGTTAGCAGTCAGTAGCAGGCTGGAAAATATCCAACTTCTCTTACTCAAATGTTTTCATGCTCTCCAGTACTCTGATAGATTTTTGGAATCTCGGATTTCACTTTAGCTTTTAGATTTACTTGAGCTGCTGTAAAAATGAAATGTAGATTTAATTCTTTTCTGTTGAGGCTTGCAGCTGAGTGTAGCAGATAAAGCTGCTTATCTCCCTTCTACTATATTGTTCAACATTTTAAATAGTCGCTTCCAGTTTCAAATGGGAATGATACAAAAGGATTAGGTTTATCGTAACAAATGCCACAAAATAGTGCAAAGAAGATGTAGAAGCATCCAGGCAAAAACCCTTACTACTTACCTCAAAGATGGGAGCAGTTAGGAATGCCAGACTATCCTTAGACTATGCTTAAAGGGTCTAAGTCTTTACCTTTTTATTTTACTTTTAATCTTTGATATTTTCTCTCTTTCCATTCTCATTTTGTATTTCTTTTTGCACATATTTTCTCATATGCCGTTCCCAGAATTTCTGTTTTGCCATTAACAAGTCTACTTTTTCTATAGGTCTTTCCTCCTTTTCCTGATTTACTTTTCCTATATTATTGCTATAAATACATCAGATATCTATCTTCTGTTTTCTAGCATGGAAAGACATGATTTTGTTTCTGCAGAAAAGTAGAACTGCCAGCAGCCCACTGAAACAGCTAGCTGGAAATAGCAATCATCACCCAGCCCTCGCCCTCCCTATCCCAGAGCTGGAAGGTATTGAAGGAGTGACAAGCGTGTAACTGAATCCTGGAGATTTGCCGAGGCTTTTTGGCAGGTGAATAACCCATGAAGTTTGTGTCCCTGAGCTTTCCTGAGCTTGCCCTTGTGCAACGAAACCTGCTGCTGAGGCTTTGCTGCTTTCAAAGCAGGTTTCTCCTCTTTGTCACGTTTGATTAGCCTGATATGAAAAGGTGTTTTTTTGGTCTTCTGACTGGCACTGATTGATTTTAATCAATTACAGCCACTTTAAACTTTAATTGTTCAGGATAACTTTTGGCTATTAACTTAGTTCTATACATCTCCACTGCAGTCCGCTGCCCTGTTTTGCATTATCTGATCACTTTGCTTGGAGAAGTCATCCAAATCTCAGGTAAGCTGTAGATCTTGCATAAGTTATGGATTTGTCTCCTGAACCTGCTACTTGGAAAGATGCAGACAGAGGAGCAGTGTGTGCAGCTTCAAGTTTTACTGACTCGCTTGCACCATGGGACTGACCAAGTCAACATCAAGTACAAAGCCTGTTCTGTTAAGGATTCAGCCAACACAGTGATATTAAAAATTGCCAGAGTCCTATGGTCAACGGTGTTTGTCATCTTCATTGTGAGCTCTATGGCTTTGTATGCTAGACTTGACTCAAATTTTGCCTGTTAAAAGGAGAAATAGAGGAAACTTTTATTTCCCAAGTTGCTCTTTCTTATGGTAAAACTGATGAGGAAATTAGCACAGTCTTCTGTCTTTTCATCGCTGTCTGCCAATGATGTGTCAAGTTACTGAGGATAAAAATCAGCTTGTGGTGGCATGCAGCCCACTTCAAGTGAGAGAGGCTGCCTCCAGAGCTCTGCTGCTAATGAGAAGGGTCATTTCATGGATGTGTATTGATCAGTGCTGGCACGTATTCCTCAGGCTCATTGCACAGCCAGGGTTCGAGGGAAGACAGTGAGCTCTAAGCGTTGCTTTTGCTTCCTGTGTTTGTGTGGATGTGCTGTGAGAGGTGAAGAAGCTCTAAGGAGTTGAGAGGTGGGTGCTGCGTGGATGGGTGAGCAAAACAGTGCTGCTTCCGAGGTAGGTGGTGGCAGCTCACTGTGGTCGTATGAAATCAAGCACTGAGAGCAAGGAGAGAAACAGCCTTGTGGAAGGTGCGTGACGGGAAGTGGCCCTGGTGTCCTCTAAAAGAAGGAGCTGGGAAAAAAGCAGTGACGCTGCAAGTGTCAGTACTGTATCTCGGTAAGTCTTTGGAGGAGGTGCAGTGCTTTCACACTCGGATTCAGCAGCATGGAAGATCCCTGCAGTGCTGTACCACACGGTATTGCCTTGGGGACATTTCTTTTAGAGGCCCTTTATCTCAGCGAGAGATACTGTCCTCCCTGGGTCTTGCCCACAAGACACAACTGTAAGGGGTGAGGGCTCTTCTGCTTCTGTGGATCTGCCAGAAGGAAGGAAATGAGCCTTGTAGAACTTGCTCTTTCTTCATGTAATTGCAAATGAAAAGATGTACTGACAGTGTGCATGCAACACGCTGGGTGACTTTGCTTTTCATAGCTGTACAAAGGAATGGTGTTGTCATCCTCCAACAAGATTTAAGCTGCAGAACCCGCAGACAAGAGGGCAAAAATGTGTGGCAGGCACCTAGGCATAAGAGTTACATCCATGACCTGGAGCTATCTGCTTGTGGCAGAATTCTGCAAGTGAGTAGGTAAATCAGAACAAGGCCATGAAACTCCCAAATTACACAGCTGATAAAATAAAAAATTAAAAAAAAAAAAGAGGAGAATTCACCTAGCATTTGGCTAATAAATCTTTTCTGACAGAAAGAGTGGGAACTGCTGGATTTTTGCTGCTGAGATCACTGGATTTTTGCATGGGAATTAGGGGGATTCTGCTCATGCTGGTTTGAATGACAAAAATCTGTCTTTCAGATAGGTGAAATAAGACTAGGCTTTGTAGTATTTCCCTTTAATAACAGGCTCCCTGCTTCTCTCTACTCATTTGTCTTTGAACTAACTATAATTAGTAGCAACATATATTTGGCAGGCAGAGATTGGGCAGGTGGCCATGCCACTTAGCAGAACTGGAGCTTAGGAAGCATCGACTGCTATCCTAACATTTCTGTGCCAGCGCAGGTAGAGCAGTTGACCCTGCTGAAACCTTTGCTTCCCTAGCATTTGATTTTGGGATGTGAATTGTACTGGTGAGACAGACTTCAAGTCTTATTTTGTGATACCTGACAATGGCTTCCCGATAACGTTCAGCACATCTCCCAGAATTCATCTCCAATTAAACAAAGTCAGGCATGGGGGAAAAAATAGAACAGTTTTTCTGTGATCTGTATCATAATGTACAGATGAGTTTGTCAGCTTGTCTAGTACTATTTTCCTGACGTCCCTCATTAACTCCATTACTTCTTTTTGCCGCAGAGTCTTATTAAAGGGCGATAGGGAACATCATAGTTCATTAAATCTAGTAAAGGCCAAATTGGAATAAATTTTAGGTAATTATAAATTCAACTGAAAATGTGTTCTGTTGTAAAACAAAATTATACAATTCATCATTCCCATTTCTTGTTTTTGTTGAATACGTTTTGTGCCTGCTGCCTTTTTGCTAGTCTGGTTTTCCTGGAGAACAGCCTTTCTTTCCAAAGTAGCTTCCTTGTATTTTGAGGAGAGTGATTCAAAATAAAAATTTGAAGTGCAGGGTTTATCTCAAATGGTCAGAGGAGACCATCCTCTGACCCTCCATCTTGAGTACACACTTTGAACATATTAACAAGTAAGGGTCACAGAAGATCTAACTTGTTCTGAAGAGGAACATGGGCTCATTTTGCAGTGGCCTGTGAATTGAGTTATTTGGATCTTCTCAGTATTGCCAAATGTGACTGTCAAAAAATAAGAAACCTGATCAAAAAAACCCCATTTGTTAATACCTTAAACATTTTAAAGCTTTATTTCTTTTCCATTTTCTAACATAATTACTTATTTTTCTGAATCATAATTTTTGATTTCCTATCCTTCAGCTGCAGTCCCGTTGTGCTTCACATAGCTGTCACAGATAGGTAGGCTGAAAAGAAACATCTGTAGTTTCAGTGGAAATATTCTCATGACTTCAGGATCCAGCACTTTTAAAAAGAACCATCTAGTATTCCCAAGAAAGGAGTTATAATGCTCCTATAACAGCTTCTGATAGAAAGTCAGCTTTACTTTGTCTTCATCTTGGAGCTGGTTTCCAGTTCAAGAAAGAAAGAAAATAGGGAGTTTGAAGGTAGGCCCAATCATATCAGGAGCACACAAATGGAATTGCAGAGACTGCTGGGGAAATATATTGCTTTCTGTGTGCTCATATTCATCTCTCTCTTTCCTATCCACATCCTTCCTTAGATGATTCCTAGTGCTATTTTGAGTGAAGCACTGAAGCTTCTCTTATTTATTTATTTATTTATTTTTATAATCTGCCTTGCAAATTTTGCAGTGTCAAAAATTTTAAGTCTATCTCTTTCAAGGGATGAAAAGAAAATGTTGATGGGGGGTGGCATCTGGCTATCTTTATTTCTCTGAGAGGCTGAGAGCCTTTAGCCCATATCTTCTGTGCATTTTGCAGATGTAGCTTATGTGAGCTTTCCATTCTGCCCTATTCCTCCAGGTAAGTCCTGGCCTTCAGTAGACTTCCCGCAGGAGTGAACTAATTTGACTCGGATTCTCTATTAAGGTTGTGTTATGCACAAAGTAAGATTTTTAGCCAAAACAAAGCTTTGCTGAAGTTTTATGTTGTTGCTTATAAAGCTTTCAATATAAATATTTATGTAATAAATGATGCTGACTACATGTGAAAAAATAGCGTAATCATTGGTTTATGTAAGACTATTGTATAATGACACTTAGGAAGAAAACATAAGGCCATGCACTGAGTAAAATGCTCTGTAGAGGGTGAATAAAAAGCCAAATCAACATACATACCAAAACTAACTGTCTATACTTGTGCTGCTTATATCTTGTGATGCTTCTCCCCTCCAGTATAAGTCACTTGTGAGAAGAGTGGCAAATGTGTGCCTTGGATTCTGATAAAATTTTCCCCAAACTAAAGTACTTAATGTATCAGCGATGAATGGTGGGAGGTAAACACATTAAATAAATTGACTATTAACACAATTATCTCTGAAATTATTCCATATACATCTATGTATGTTTATTCAAAGGGAAAGAGAGTAAGTGTGATGTCCTGGCATCCAAGGTCTGTGCCAGCTGTCTTATGCTTGGAGTCAAGTCCTACATGAATCAGGAAAAGCTGTTGAGTTTAATGAAAAGTTGATCTAAGTCTGCTTTACTTGATCTCCTGCTCAGTAGAGAGCTTGTGAAATAAAGCCTACATTGGTGACAGAGTAGCTTCATAGCCAAGAGGAAAATTTCTGCTGTTGTCCTTAGTGCGTGACTCTGAATATGTAAGTTATGCAGTAATGAGGCACAGGAAGAGTAAACACATTTTTAGCCTTTTAATTCCAAGTTACATAGATAAATTTCTGCATGTACAGGAAATAAATTCGGTAATCGCTAGATATGCTAGGTAATGAGGCCCTCATTGGAACAATAAGAGATTTGTTGCATGTCTAGCACCACATACCAAACCTTTCGAAGACCAAATGAGACTTCCAGGTATTGGTCTACAAAGTTTTATTGTAAACAGGACAAATCAAAATGCCAATATACTGCCATATAAATGAAAATGATAGCAAGGTCTGTTTTTATTATGCACATATCCCTGTTGGCCGTCATTGCCATTTTGTTCTCTAGAATGGGGGATCCAGAACAAAGATGAAATCAGAGCTCTCTAAGTAAATAGGCACAATGGTAATTTGTGAAGTCCTGTAGAACCAGGGAGGTATATATGAAACACAGCATATATGACTGTAGAATGATATGTATACCTTATGTTTCCATTCACTATATGTAAGAAAGAATACCAAACTAATGGCCTTTGCAGATACTGTTCCAGTATCCACTGAAATGAATGTTGTTTTTCATTTCACAGGAAAGGAAGCAATGAGCCTTGCTGTGGCTTCAGCAGAGCTAGAAAGAGGATGGGATTGCCTGGCTAGGAGCTGTTCTGGTTTTCCTCTTTGCAGTATTTAAAGTCTGCAGCACACCTTTGAAACAAATAAATTGTCTAGGAGGGCAGTACTTATTTGAGTACAAAGGGAATTTTAATATTTTGTGGGTGCAGTTTTCTGAATGTGATTTGTTGTAAACTCTGCAAGCATTTGTTATGGCAAGCAAGCCAAAGCTGCCTTTTTATGCTCTCCTTTCCTGCTTAAAGGGCTTGTAGAGCTGATGATTAATAAGCACCAGGATATTAGGCTTATTATAACTTTGTTAGGTAGATAAAAAACCTACTTCCCACTGGATATAGTTAGATAGCAGAGTAAATCTGTAATATGTCAAGCACTCTTCATATTTATAGAAATTGCAGCCATTGGCATATGGAACAGTATCCCCCTTAGGAAATGTAATGTGACTGATCAATACATGCAAACCCCACAAGGTAATCTTAGATTACTCTCTCCTTCTTCAGCTGGTCACCAGATACAGGTAGGTCTCCAAGTAAAAGAAAAACTTTTGGTCTGAAGAGCAAAGCTGTATGTGGTTTCTATATATATACTTAAGTAGTAAAGTACTTTAACTGAAATAATGGTTTAGATCTAGTAAATATTAGTGTTACCTACTGAATTATCATTCCTAAAGTGTCCTTAAATCTTTTTCTTACTAATTACACTCAAATCTGCTTAGACCTAGTCTCTCTAATAAGATGGCTGTTCAATTTTTTCTGTGTGCATGTAAAATAAATGCCAATCTCTAAGGCTTGCTATATGTACCAGCGTATAGGGGCTGATTTGCAATGCATCTCCTGCAGGCCAGACCCTGCTGCAAAAGGCAGGAGGGCTGCTCAGTGCTGAGCTTTGCTCCTTACCCTCCAGGAAGGTGCTGGGGAGCAGATGCTGCTGAGTCACGAGCCCACAGTACCGCTGCACATGAGACACAGCTGGCTGTGAGTAACACTCTCTCACAGAAGGCTTTGCGTGCCCGGGGCTGTCTTTCAGAGCAGTTTCTGCTCTCTTTTTTTTCCTGAAGGTCAGCTCTTCCATCCAGGTGAGGTCAGCTCCGTCCAGGTGAAGAAATGCTTCCTCAAGGCAGGAATCAGGGTGGCTTTGGGTGATGCGGTTGTGTAGGCCCCTGCATGCTGAAAATGCAGGGCTTGAATTTAAGAGTCTGAAAATGTAAAAGAGCTGAAAAGGGGTCCCACTCTATACTTATTATAAAGCCTTTTAGAAGCTTCTCCTTTTTCTCTTCCTGCAAGAACTACTTAAAATAGCATAGAGGTTTTTTTCTCTTCTTTGGGATGAAGCATCCCTTCCTCTCTTTCACTGGGATACAGAGAGGAAATGGGGTAGCTGCAAACTGAAGGTCTTTTTAAATTAGTGCTTAAAACATGTTGTGGACTTCACTAAGCAGGAATTTTGATTCTTACACTTGAAGAGTTTAATCCTTTGAAAAAGCACTACTTAGTTCATCCTTAAAAGCTTTGGGCACTTTCTTCACACAGCAGATAGTCTGCTAATGCAAGAACAGTGCTAACAGGGTGCTTCTAAAAACTTGTCATGTTTATTTATATGCTTGATGGGAGCAGGTACTCCAGAAAGCTTCTCTATTCAGGCAGCAATGTAACAGGAGTGACTAAGGAACATCTGTGAAAGGGCTGCATGATCAATCAGATAGGACAGTAGTGACACTTTATACTGTGTATTTTGGCAAGCACTGATTGTTTGGCTTCTTGGAACCACCTTCACAGCAACAGCAAATGCTCTTGCCTGGATGCAGACAGCCAGATTCATAACAGTTATCTGGACTCTTCAGTATAGCATATGGCCAGAGGTAACAATATTGAATTTTCCTCTGACTGATAGTCCGTGGGCGCACTTTCAACTCAAATAGAGGATCTTTTGAGTTTCCCATGTTAGACAATTTGTTCTAATCCAGCAAGATCTTTCTTGGAAGCAAATGAGGGAAGGAAACGTTTTCACATCCTGTGTTGATATTTGAGGTATATGATTTTTGTCTTCAGAAAAAAAAAAATCTGACATACTATTGGAAAAAAGAAACAATCAATAAGAGACTTGGTTTTCTTGACCTGTCAGACACGGTCCAGTGAGATGTGCTTAGATTTAATTTCATGTGGACTTGAACTTTTTTGTTGAGAAAAAAAAATCTATAGGGAATTTCAAAAGAAGAGTTTTAGGATGTATTTTTTTTCCTATGGGAAATGGTAAAGATTGTTTTGAGCTGTGTGGTTGCTTTTATTCATTTATTTGTTGGATTGATTGATTTTTAATGGCAAGCCATGCCAAAGTTGGTTCAAACCTATCTCCTTCTGTATACAATTCTAGATTTAATAGGTTGCTATATTTTGATTAGGCAAGAAAATTCCTTCACCGACAGTGGTTTCTCAACTAAATACCATGTGTTGTGTCCAGCATGTTTCCATGTTTTTCTCTTTCAACATACTTATCCGCATTAAGTATGAAAGTCTCTGCAAGCTTGGCCTCAGCCTTTTCAATACGAGAAAAATTCAGTTGGGTTTGCAAAGTATTAGGAGTCCTGAATGGAGAAAGTCCACTGAGAAAACAAAAAAACAAACAAACAAAAACAGTAGGACTATGGTCAACTTGGTTTCAGTCTTCTTCCAACTAAAGCCCTTTGACAGTATTTAGCTTTCTAACCTTTAGCAGCCAAGAGAGACATTTGGCATAAAAGCAAATTGAGCTTTTTTCCTTCAAAAGCACCATTGCTGCTGGTCTTGTGACTGCCAAGGGTTGTTCTCCTAGAGTTGGCAAAAAACAATGACTAGCAATCACTAACCTTATTTTCTCTTCTGCCCTCCACTTCGTGCCCACCTTCATCATAGCAGCAAGCGTGCCAAGGTGTGTGAGCACCAAGTGCCTCCTGTTTAGAGTGTTACAGCTGGGTGTATTCAGTCTGTCACAAGATGTACCTATCACTAGTAGGTTTGTAGCAGAGACAATAGTATATATAAATTACAGGGGTGTACTACATATGTAGAAGATTGGATGTTGATCTAGTTCCAGAGATATAGCAAGGTGTAAGTATTTTCACCTGTAATTGGTTTCTTACTGCCTCACGCTCTGCAGTTTTGCATATGGCTGGTGAGGGTTTCTAACTTGTGCCTTTGGCTCTACAGCAGCTAACTGGCTGATTTCTTGATTTCTTCCTTTAAGGCTTTAATTTATTGACCCACGAAGAAGGCTTTCAGCAGCTCTGAAATACAGCGTTGATTTTGTATTGTGTTATCCTCACTCTGCTAACTTTCTGACAGACGGATGTGTTCTCTTGTTGTGTTCTCATAAAAATACGTAATTTAAATAGAAAGTCTATAGAAAAATATTTAGTGTAAATGGAAGTGCTCCTCAGTCTCAGGCTGCTGTAGGCCCGGCCTCCCAGCTGCCTCCCAGCCCGAAGGGTCAGTCTAACCCCGAGTTGAATTTGCCTGAAGATGGGCAGCGACCCAGCCACGAGGCCCGTGCTGGCGCGCGTGCAGCTGACCACAGAGAGTCCGTGAGGGCTGGAGACCCTCAGGATCACACAGGCATCGCTGAAGGCAGTGCCTGCTGGAGAGCAAAGTGTTCGTGAAGGAGGCTGGCTTTTGGAGGGATAAAGAACCTAAGGAGCTCATTTGGTAAACCTTCAACAAGCTTTCAGTATAGGAAGATGCACCAGTAGCAACACAGGTCACGTTGGGAGCATATCCTTCCTTTGAGGGTTAGCGGGCAGGGAGCTCATCAGTGTCAGGGCCAGAACGGTCTCTGCAGTGGAGGCTCCAGCCTCTCTGTCTACAGGATGGGTCTGATCCAGCTTGGGGGGCAACGCGGAGGAGCCGGGCTCACCCCGGTGAGTCCTGCAGGGGACGGAGCGGGTGCACTGCGGCCACCGCAGCAAGAAATGAGGTGCCCTTGGCCCCATGCAGCTAACTGATATTACGGTTTGGGGTTATTAACAGAAAACACCACACTGGAAATTATAGCTGAATACTACTGAGTTTTTTTGAGACAGTTGAAGCAGTTTGGTTGTTTTAAGGCAATAGTGTTCTCTTAAAAACTGCTGCCTTTATCATTTGGTGTCTAAGCAAGGTGTGTTGAATAGCTTTTTTGACTTGTTTCCCCCTGCTGCAAACTCCTGAGCAGGATATTTGAAAGTAGAACATTTTAAAAACCATATAGTATGCTTTATTTCAGAATGAGATCCATTTAGTCTGACTTAAAATCAAAACTTGATGTATTTATACCTGAAAAAGATTACTATAAATATCACAGAAAAAGGCACAGAAAATAAATTACTGCTTAGAGGAAAACTTTGGAAGAGCCTTCAGAAGTGTGTTCCTGGTTTCTTCTTGATCTGTTTTTTTATTTTTTTTTATCACAAGTATTGCTGTTAAAAGCAAGTGATCCCTTATAATGTGTGTATATATATATTAATTCATTAACTTATCAGTAGGTGAATAAGAAGCATAATTGGAGAATGAATTGCCAGCTCACTAATTAATTTGTCTGTCAGCTTTTAACAAAATACAATATCCCTGACAGTGACATAGAAGGATGACGGCTTTATGCAGGACAATCTGCTCCATGACACAGATAAAAAAAAAAAAAAAAAAAAAAAAAAAAAAAAAAAAAAAAAAAAGAGAGAGAGAGAGATTGAGAAACCCACACTCATTGGGAACTGAAAGGCAAATATATGGAAATCAGTTTCATCAGTTTCATCATTTCCATTTGTCATTTTTATATGTAGTTTTGAAGGAAAACTAATTAAAGTAATTGAAGTTATTTCTCTCAGTTTGGCACACATTAAAATTCCCTTGACTATGTAATGAATGTCATTAATATAACAAAACATCTAAACTGGGAAGGAGGGGGCTCTTTTATCCTCCTTTCTC
>JAVCKT010065345.1:0-15788 GCA_032273925.1 Rhynchotus rufescens
TAATGAATTTAATAATGTAAATAAGCCTTTCATTGACTTTGGACTGCAGAGAGGGGAGGACTGCAGAGAGGGGAGGTCTGGGCTGGTACTGCTGAAACTGAAGCCTTTAGTTGCCCGCACAGTAACACTGAGCCAAGGCCGGGAGCTCTCTTCATCCCTGGAATGTCAGCACTGGAAGCCTGGAGCAAAGAGGGTGCCCTAACGGGCGTGTGGTGCAAAGGGCTGGCAGGAGCAGCTGCCCTGCTGGCATCCGAGGCAGAATGAGCTCCTTGTAAGTCGGGTGCTGCACACGCAGTGCCTTCACTTGCAGATATGGGGAGGTTGAGAACAGAACAAATTCATAACATTATGGTAAAGAGCTCTTTAAACTGGCATGAAAAGCTGAGGGTCATTTCCTCACTAGCCTGCTGGAAGGATGGGACTGCTCTTTATCTGCTGTCAGAGAGCAGTGCAATCACCAGCAAGAAATGCATATTTAGCCTCAAGCAGCTGCTAAGTAAGCATCACCCCTCAACACAGATAAGTGTTTAATCTTAATGAGAAAATGCCTGGGTAACGTTCCTTAAAACATAGCAATTCCATGTAAAAATCTTTTTAAAATATATATGTGTAAATTTATATATATATATATAAAAAAGATATATGTGTATACATATGAAAATTATATGTGTGTGTGTGTATATATATATAAAATATATATGTAACAGCAATATCAGAGTTACTTTCAAAATCTCCTCAGCAAAATTCAGACAAAACAACACAATATTTTACCCTCCAAAGGAACATACCACAGAAAAGTAACATAGATTACTCAAACTGAAAAAAGTAATCTACTGCAAGATAAATAATTTTGTACAGTAAAACATGTAACACTTTACCTTTGTTTTATATATTCTAAAAGCAGATTATGTTATAAGAATGGATTCTGTTAACATGAGAGAACAGTGCTAAAACGACTACTTTTTTACATTCTAATATGTCTTTAAAACAACTCAAAAAGATGTGTCTAAGAACAGAGAAAAGCCATTTATCCTCTTAAAAGGCCATATATTTCTCACAGGAGCTACTACCTATACAGACCAGCTAAATCTGATCTTCTCACTTGAATAAAGTGAGATTTTGAAATCAAGATTGACTTTTCTTTCCTTTTACTTATGAAGATGAGTTATTACCACAGTGGAGGGTACTGCATATCTTTGTAACAGAACCTACAATAAAAAAAAATTGCAGAAAAATTCCAAAAGTTGGAGGGAAGACCACATTTTACCTTCATATTCAGCAAGGCATGTGCATTCATAGCTATTCACAAGGTCTCTACAGGTGGCTCCGTTTTGGCAGGGGGTAGAAAGACATTCATTATATTCCTCTTCACAGTAAAGGCCATGGTAACCTAAAGAATATGAAGAGGAAACATAACATGCTATGAATCACTTCACCGTAACAGCCCCCAATTAAATCCCTATAGATTGTAGGCAGATGTTTGCTAATCGAAATATACTGTGCAGATACGCACAGGCGTCAAGGACATATGCTCCTTCACTAAAATTACCAAAAACCAAACAAAAAAACACAAAGGAGCCCAATGTACTGAAGGTTCTCAGTCACATGTGGTAAACAGCAGCGAGGCTGGAAGCCCAGAGGCAGATGACCAAGGCCACGATTAGCAGTGTAAATTATCGCACTCTGTAAAATGGAATAATCTAATAGCAAAATATCCACCAGTTTTCTTGGAGACTCACAGCACCACAAATTTGCATCAGCGCAATGCTAATTACACAACAGCACTTAAAAAGACAACGTATTTTCACGTCAGTGCTGTAAAATGGTGCTCCCAAAGCACCGTAGGAGCATTAAGCCGCTCGATTTTCAAATTCCCAAGCAGCTGGCAGGCATCATAGGCTGGTTAGGCAGCCAGAGAAGGCAGGAACGCAGAAAAGCTGCGAGAGGGGCTAAGGGCCACTTATGGGATCCTCTGTACCATGAGGTAAAGAAGCAAGAGTCAATCCACTTGAACCAGTGCTTTTCTCACAGTTTAGTGCATCATATGGATCACTGATCTTAACATTACTTGAAAGGACTTTCTATATACAGTGCATGAGGTCATAGCAGTACCTACTCATATTAAGTAACAGTGTAAATTAGTATAGGGTAACCAAGGAAATAAGTAGAAACAATTCTAAAACATGTTTGCTTGATAATATTGACATTATTAGTAGTATCATTTGGTATTAAATACAAAGAACTTATAAGCCTGATTACCTTAAGGACAATTTGACACTAAGAAGCTTATTTTACTCCTTATTTTATTTGCTGAAGTCTTGCTGAATCATTTTCCCACGGCTCCCTTAAGGTGCAGGAATTGCTAAGTGGTTCAGAACTTAAACAACAGCCACTTTCTATTATGTAAAAAAACTGTATGCCTATATTAAAATATGCTTTTATCTTTCCCAAAGAAGAAACAAATATTTTTGTACTAAAAGATGCATCTTTTATAATGTATACACCATTTTGGAAATTCTGGCAAAGGACCAGGTGAACAAACTATTGCATTTTCTCCCACATGTACTGAGCTATTGTCTACATTCCACTAACAACTGCAAGCCCCAGCATCTGCCATGGGGCAGCGCGCCGCCTTCCCTGCAGCTGAGCAGGGCAAAGGCCGGGAACTTACCGGCAACTGCAGCACCCGGGGGATTAACACGGAGAATTGCCTCGGATGCCTCAGGTTTGCGTTCAAACCATCTCATCTTCAGCCAGCCATGAAAAGCTGAAGGTAGAATTGCTAGCACATACTATTGCCCACAGGATACTGCCAAGGATGCCTTGTACCAAGTGATTATTTCCCTCTCTTTTTCCTATTGGGCTGTTGTTATTTTACAATATTTGCCTGACTCTGCAAATAATGTAGAGTCAGGATATTTTATCTGTTTTGAATAAAACTTGCTATAGTCCTTCCAATCTGCTCAGTATTCTTGAAATTTCTGAGGAAGGCCAATAGTACATATTAAAGCTGGCAGTTTCAAATAAGCCTTTACCATTTTCCATTCCAGTTCATCTAGCTTAGGAAGAAACAAGATATCCTTATGCAGTGCCATCTGTAGCCAATGTTCAAACTACAGAAATTGGAAAGTTTAGAAGAAAAACATGGAAGTTTCCTTCACAACACAGGTGTAATTAAGGTACTTGGAGAACAAATATTTTGACCTGATTTTACAATTTTCACCCCTCAAAGGGAACAGACTGTTCCTTGTGTGCAAAATCCTAACCATGCAAACATAGTGAGGGAAAAATATTTTTTCCCTCCACAAGAGGGCAGGTGTCAACCTACACACACTATTTCACCCTCGCTGTCCTCACCCTGGTACAACAGATGGGCTGAATTGTCTGTGAATTGCGCGGAGGGGGAGGAAACACACACACGACTGGAGACATTATATAATTCCTCACAAGTATTTATCTTTTGTATTCCTGCTTTTTAATAATATGATGAATTAACCATGTTTTAGCTGCCATTTGTATCTTCAAAAATACTACATAAATCACTTCTGCTTTTTTATTAAAGAAATCAAATGGACTGAAAGCATTTTTTGTAGATAACTTTAGAGTAACAGAGTCTAGTTACTCCTTTTTCTTCTAATACCATCATAAAGACTCCATGCTTTTATAGTGATAAGCCATGCCAAGCGCAGCTCTTCACTCCTTCGGGGCTGTACAGCTTGCCTATGGACATATTCAGAAAGGAAGAAACCGTAGCTACATTGATAGCACTTCTGTCCTGAGCAGAAAAACATACTTGACATTACAGCTTCAAAAAGGGCAAATAAACTTATTAAACTCTTTTCTCCATGTCATTACATAGTGAGTACTGGCAGTTTTGTGCATGCAAGCTCAACTTGCTAATGACTGTCCCATTCTGGTGAGCTCTCTTCAGGGGCTGGGGAATGGACAGGGAACCTGAAAAAAATAAAACCCTAAAACACAGATGTCCCCACAGCAGACACAGTGACAGGCCCATCTGCTTCTCTTCTCTATAAAGACAGAACAAGTTCTATTGCTGTTCTTCTCTGAATTCCCAGATCTTTCTTTCTCAAACAGCAAGGAGGCTGCCTTGACTGGATATTATTTGCCTTATGCTCCCTAGCATTAGGTGAGGTCTCTGCTTGACGGCTGTTTTAGAAACTGTTCACAAAGAAAAGGTGAAATGGAAAGCACAATCTGGGTCAAGAAGGCAACAGAAAAAAAGTTACAGGCTTCAAGAGCAGCTAATGGGGTAAAACATACAAAAGGGCTTGCACATCCCTTGAGAATGTCAGCACAGCCAGGTTGGCAAAAAGAACAGAGGGAGAAGATTCCTCTCCCTTTACAAATCAATAAAGAAGAAAGTAGAAAGCTCTTGGAAGTGTTTCTGAGATGCTACCTCCTCAGCAGTGATTCCCAGAGCTTATCCTCACCTAACATCTCAACAAATCAAGAGAGCAGGACAAAAATTCCATATTTGCAGGAATGTCTAGTGGGATTCAATGCAAGTTGACAAAGTCTAAAAGACAGTCAGGAACTGACTGTTCTGTGAAAAGACACTGTAGGGGTCCCATTGGTTTCATGAATCAGTCTCCAAATGAGCAAACCAGCAAATGATCATAAGACTTTTTTTTTTTTTTTTTTTTTAAATCAAGAATAATTCTTGAACAGGTGGTGAGCATAAAAACCCAAATGTCCAAACACTGTATTTCTTTTTTAATCTATAGAGAACTAGGCAACAAGGACTCGTAGTTATTTAACGTGAATCTCACTGGAAGGTTTTATCTTGGCATGGTCTTTAGAACTGTGCAACTCTACATTGCATGACCCTGCACAAGGCAGATGGAGGCGGTCTAGTGACATCAACACAATTTCACATGTATCAAGGATATGCTTACATGATTCCAGCTGCAGACCTGGCACCTAAAAGGACAGTGAGCATTCATGACAAACTAATTCACAAGCTTCTTCTTATCACCTCATTAAAACTATTTATATTCTATTGCATTAAAAGGCAGGCAGTATCGAAACACATGAGAGGAAATATTTCACCCAAAGAAAAAAAATTTGCATTCAGGAAATCATTTCTGCTCAAGGTTGTTTGCAGCCTTAAATTTTTCCCCTTCTCAGTTCAGTCTGTTCTTAGGAAAGTTAAGGCTGTAAAAAGTCTCAATATAATACAATTTCTTGCTAAGAAGTAAGGCTTTTCTGAAAACTGAGAACACAAACCCAAAGGATATGTCACCTGGAATTTACGTCAGCTGGTCACTTTTGGGGTAAGCATGCACAAAATTAAAGGTTTACTGGTAAAATTTCATATGCAATTAACAAACACATATGATATCTACTGCTGTATGCATCATTGTATACACTTTTGAATTCCACATTTGAATATTTGATCTATGTTCAACTTCGAAATGGCTTACACTTCTTTTTTCATTTTTGAAATGGGAACATTCAAAAGCTGCCTTTCAAGTTAATGTCTACAAATTAGCTGTTCTGTATAAGCTATTGGATCATGTTTGTTACCTGTGTTACCCAAAACTACAATTACAACAAAATCAGTCACAAACGATTGCTGGTGTGTGTTCTACAAATTTTGCAGATCTGCAAGTATAACAACTATCATTTATCATTTCTCAAATCTGCACACTGGTCAGAGAACATGGAAACAGAACTGCCTGCCAGGCAGGGAGACTATCACAGACCTTGGGCTAATTGGAACTGTTTTAAATTCCTCTCGTTTAATTTTTGAGGCAGAAGTAACACAGACGAAAATCTAGCTGACATTGTATGCCTGCTGGTAGAAATGGTGCATAAAAGAAGCACGGCATTCAGGTTGCAAAACTCTGCAGTCCTTCCCCTCCATAATAGGAAATGTTATCCTCTCTCACACCTCAGAAAAAGAACACAGCTTCTTAGGACCAAATACAAAAAGTAAAATTGATGGGCTTTGAAGGTTTTAAAACGGCATGTTTCAGATATACTATAAAACCAAGACAGAAGACAGCTCTAAAATGTCAATTGGTAAAATTATTATTTATGTAGGAAAGAATGTATAGGCTTGAAAAATGAAAGATCCCCACAAAAGAAGGTGGTGCTCTGGGAGCTAGCACACTGAGGCTGAGAGTGCTGAGGCTCAGACTCTTAAAAAGGCAGAGATAATGTCTTTCTTATCAATGTTTGGCAATATATTTATGCAGTCAGAATGTTATTATTAACCCTTGATAATGCTACCAAGCCACACACAAATCGGATTCATCCATTTCACAGATAATGGATGTAGAAGTGGCTGCCAAGGTCCCTGCAGGCAAAACTGTAAACAGAATTCAGCTTTGATACATCAGAGGCATAAGAGGATCACATTGCCTTTTGATGAAGATATCAAAAACGTGTGTTAGCCCATGCTCTAACAGCCCCTCCTTCAGTTATTTAGGAATTATAACCTAGGATCTTCAAATTTAGCTGTTAATGTGTACCTTATAGATAACTAAATAAACTGATAAAGCGTGTGCCATGCTGTCTCCCGAATGCTGATCTACAAAGATGTTAACTATGTTTTTTAATTCATGGGGATAAAGTTTGAAGATAATTGCTTCAAAGGCTTCTGATACACTGTGACACAGAAAGATTCCTGAAACACGTCCTCAAAAAACATCTTCCAAAAACCATAATGGAGAATACATAAGAATGAAAAAAGATAAGAAAGAAGAAAAAAAGCAATACTCATTATTCTTTAGATGCAACCCCTCTGATTCAACCTGGCATTTTTTTTCTTGCATAAATCAAATCACAAATCAAACTACACAAGTCTTGTACTGTTCATATAAAAGTTTCCATAATAGAAGAGAGGTGTAAGATTATTTTTATTCTTCAAGTGATAAAAATATTTTGAATAGAACTAACAATAACATTTCCTAAGGTTTAGGTGTTAAATATCAGGAAAAAAAGAAGTTTATTTTGCCAAGAATATTTAACTAGATTTTTGCATTTGAAGTGCAAGCAAGGTGCATACTGGAGAAGATTAAAGTTTTCCACGTTTCCTTCAAATCAGAAATACCTAGTTTTTCCTACAGAAGAAGACTTCTGAAAGAAACCTCCTGCTGGACAGCTCCCAGTACTCCAGAAATCGTATCCCCTTTCTCACTAGAAATTCAGAATCATTTTTTTACACTAACTGTTAAGTCTAGAGTTGACTTACTATATCCTTTCACAGGTTATGCAAGGCTATAGTATCTCTTTTTGTGTTTCAGCTTCTACAAGTTGAAGCATTTGTTTTCCAACAGTTCTTTTCAGAACTTGACAGAACATGCACAGCACTGGTCGGTTTAACACAGTTCTTCATTGGTTTCTCTTTTGATTTAGTCAAATGTAGCTTCAGTCACATGTTAGAAACTGCTTAAAGATCAAAAGGTACAAACACTTTGATTGCTTTCCCCGTGTCCAGTTAGGAAGCTCATCAGCTCAACCACTTCTCCACACTCTAATGATGCTCCTTAGCCATCCCCTAACTGCAGCTACTATGAAGAGCTAGAAAAACAGTGAATTGATGTTTGAAAGCTTAACAAATTAACAAAATACTAAGGAGGTGGTCAAACCTACTCAAATCTATTTGAATTTGAACCTCAAATTTGAACCTCAAATCTATTTCTACTTTCTACTCTGCTAGAGTCCTCTTGGGGCTGGGAGTGAAAAATAATGTCTGAAATGAAGCAGTAAACACTGCTTCAAATTCTCAGCTCTAACAATGAATTTAGACAAAGAGCACCTGGCAATTTCAACTACCTGCAATCAAAAGTTATTTTTGTCAAACACGGAACAAATTACCAGCAGATAAGGATTCTAGTTTGTTCTGTTGATAAAACAGAATATGCAGGCTATATTTAAATATGATTAGGCCTGTTGCTCTTCATCTTGGAACCTAATCCTATTGGTTAGGGGTTCCTTTATTATGCAGATTAAGAATAAAGCAATAAAACATTTAAAAAAGGAAGACTGAAAATTTGTAATGAAGGACTTCTCATATTCACAACCTGAAATGTATAAAGCAAATCACATGTAAATACCTTGTACTCTGTCTTATATAATGCCATTCTTCAGCTCGGATAAAACTGCCTGGATTATTTATGGAATAACCTGAGATAGAAACATTTGCAGTCACCTAAATAATTTGACATATCTTGCCATGAAAATATACCTGCCCTCTAGTTTCAGAAAAGCTACTAGCAGAAGAAATTAGGACACTCTCTGAAAATCTGTCCATATAATGTCCATATATGTCCATATAATGTCCATATAATGGACAGATTTTTAATATGGTAATGCTTCTGGGTGGTTAAAAAGAAGCTGTTATGTGAGATTCTGATAATCTTGCTTGTGTACATTCATGTCTGCTGGATAGCAAGTGAATTCTGAAAATGCTAATATGGTATAATCTGCCATTACACATTCATATATTTTTCCCTTTTATAAAAAAAGTATGTGACTTAGTTACAAATCTGTCAAGTCTACAATGAAAATTTCCATTAGGTTCTGGCCATTTGTGAATACTTGTCCAAAGAAAACTGATATTTCAAGCCATTTTCTTGCTCTCTAAGTAACAATGAATATTTTTGACACTTTGAAAGTGCTACTACTGTAGATTTTACTAAAAATTCTCTCTTGAAACAAAATTGGTCCCTTCCAGTGGAGAAAATTCAGTAGCAAATGCCCAAAAGGTGGCATTTTCTGTACCAGCTAAACACAGATCTATCAGAATCAATGCAAAGCAAGCTAGACACACTTGAAAAGTTACTACTGCTCATTGAAGTGAGTTTGAAAATATACCTTTGTTTTTAGGCTTTATAAAATCTAGTCAAAATATACTTTACTATTTTATCACAATCTCGAGGAGGGTAGTTTTGGTACATATGCACGAAATTTGGAGCTAAGATGAATGATATGCAGCCAGTTGTCTTGTTTCCAATGAAAGGATCCTGACTTCAAAATCAGAACACTACAAAAAGTGCATTCCAGCAACAGTGCTGTGAAAGCACCCAAACAAGCTGTGGCTTCCCTCTCCAGAGAGCCAGCATCAGCATAAGGAATCTTGCTGCCCAGCAGGATTCCTTATGTGGAAGACTTCATAATGCTGACACCTGTTCTTTTCACATTTGCTGATTTAATGAGTGATGACTTATTTTCAAAAGCTGATTCACTGTTCGTATAAACAATACTTCACACAATATACTTTACACAATAGTGTAAATGAATACTTTACACAACAGTTTCATAAACAATGAACTGCACTTTAGGCAGTTTCAAACTTGACTCTACATCTGGAATTTCCTCATGCTTCAATTATTCAAAGCAACACTGAAGCACTTCAAGACAAACATATAAGTTGATACTACTTTCTTGGGTAACAGGAAAACATCTGGATGTTGAATGTAGTAACATTCAGACTAGAAATCTTTAAGAGTACTTGTCTATTTTAGACATATAAATATAGATAATTTTGCAAATGGCCTGCTTCCTCCAGATCCTACTAACTCAGGAGAAAAGGAAAAAGAGATGGAGAATTGTGACTGGTTTCCCAAAAGCCAAGGCAAGAAGCAGAGAACTGGCAGAACAGTGACTGGAATTCCCAGAAACAACATGCCCATAACAGTGCCGTGCATGTGAAGAGCTATTACCTATCCTTTTTCGCTGCTTAGTTTATCTTTGTACTGTGAAGATATTTTTCCTCCTTAATTTTTGTTGTTTTCAAGTATAAACTTCAGAGGAAAATATTGGTTTTTTTTTTAAAAAAAAAGAATGTAAGAATTTTTCAAATATATACAAAGATGATTTGATTTTCACTTTATAAATGTTTTCATTACTACAAAATATATGGTTATATTTTCACAGAATCTGAAGGAAAAAAAATTCAATGTAGTCCTACATATGCCATGCATATCATCTGAATCCCCTAGCTAATTATCAAAGAGAAATTATAGAAACACAGACAGCAGAGCTAAAACCATTTGGCGGCAATTGTTTTTGTTTCTTTTTTTTTCTTCAGAAGAGTCATTTTGTACTTTCCACTCCTTGCTCAGTTATCAGTTTCATATTTTCCATTCTCTCTGCCAAATCTTGTAATTTCAGGGACACTGATATCCTACCTTACACGGATTTATTCTGCAGACTATGGTTTTGTAATACATCTGTAAATATAAACCAAGCCATATGGAACTTGGTGGGTATTTTCAGTGCTTATCCTACAATTTCTGATTTTCTGAACGGAATGTGTAGCTTTCTATTATTAAACAGAAAGAACATCTGATCAATGTGTTCTATAAACTGAAAAGAATAAGTAATTTAAAACTATATACTGCAAGCTACATACAAGATATTTTCAATTAAAATTTACAAAACATGTAACTGTGGTACAAACCAGGGATGCAGAGGCACTTGTAACTAGTTCCAATACTGCGGCAAATGCCATGTGCACAAGGGTTCAGAGCACAGAAGTCAATCAGCTGAGAACACACAGGTCCCGTAAATCCAGGACTACAGCTGCAGGAGAAGGCAAGTCTATCTGCATAACAGGTTCCATTGTTCTGACAGGGAGATGAAGCACAAGGGTCTATTTTTTCTTCACAAGAGGTTCCTAAAAACCCTAGAAGAATTAAACAACTTTGGTAAGCAAACATTTTGGCACATATACAAATTTAATAACTAAAATAAAGCCATTAGCATATCAAAAATTATACACAGAGAAATAGGTATACTATATATATTTGAACAACTTACCATATGCTACCTATAGTCTATGTTCCATACATCACACTGTACCATAAAATATATCAGAAAAGCACAACTGAATTTAGCAGCCTATCAAACAAAACAACAAATTGTTCTTTGCATTGAAGTATAATCTTTTAATGAATATTTTGTTCATTCCTGCAGATACCACTTTTCCCGTTCAGCTAAACAAAAATGCCTGGTCACTGTTCCCCCGAAGACCCCTTTACCATCCCTTTACCCTGTGTAGTAAAGCAGTGCCTAAGAGCTCCACGTACTCATCACTAGGAATGGCAAATTAATTCCAGCAACAGCCTGCTGACAAACTGAACAAACTCACACTGAATTGTAACATCCCAAACAGACTTAAAAGAATCTGCAAAGACTTTCAACTCTAACTACAAGGCGATCAGCCAATGAATCCCGTGAAGCCTCTTCACTCTCTGAAACTAGACAAGGTCACCCTGTGATTCACTTATGCTGTCTCCCCTGTCCCTTCAAAGGGCACTTGCTGGCAGATGGCTAATGCTGCAAGTGACAAAGCACTTCAAGAACATACACAGGTTCAAAATACACTACAACATGTTGCCCTTGTACTATCTTTGACTGCACTGTGAAATGTGTTTAGTTCATTCTGGTAGTTCAAATCTTGTGTATACGTTAAACATTTGAAAATACAAGAATCTAAACAGTGGGTACACAGCTGAATTGAAGACCTGTCACTTTGATTTCTTACTCCTTATCTAAATCAGTATCAATAAAATTGTTGGAAACACAACACAAATCATAGATTTCAAAAGTAAAGTCAGAGGTACGTTGACAGAAAGCAGAATAAAATGCTGGGGAAAAAAAAGAAATTCAGATTTCTATTTATCTGAAGCTAAACAACCTCTGATTTTTTCTTCAGCTGTCTAACTAGAAGAAGCCCTGCATCTAGATCATTACTGGTATAACACAGACAGGACTAGAATGTCAATTCTACCAGTGATTTAACATATCTGAATGCAAAAGTTCCATAAAATGGATCCCTAAAATGGATCAGGCTAGGAGTCAAGAACAGCAGGAGCAGTAAGTTAGGGTGGTATTCTTCAAACAGTGGTACAAGCCTTCAAGATGATGGCAGAAAGCAGACGAGGAAATGTTTTCAGGGATAGAAAGGCTTTCAGTAAAAGACGTTTCTGAGCATGATGGGACTTTAATTACTTACCTACTGAAAGACCAAGAGTCATGCAAAAAACAAGGAAGCTAAAGATTTTCTCAGGTTTCTATAGAGATGCTTTTTATATAGTTTAGGAAACAACCAACTTGCCTTGCTATCATGTTAGATCTAGTTCCAGGAAATACATAAATGTGAGAAGTTTGTGAAAGCTAGGTCTACTGATTAATGTAATATAATGTAATGATGTAATTTTGTAAGGTAAAACAGAAACTCAGCACAAGGAACAAGAAATAATTAGAATGCAATTTTAAAACTTGGACTGAAATTCCCTCTAGGTTCATCTTAACAGATGAAGAACAGAGGCTAAACTGGTTAAATATTGAGAAGACCTTTAAAACAGGAACAATTTGGGAAGATGCCAGGTAAAAGCATTGGATTAGCGGAAAGTACTAGTAACTCAACAGCTATAAAAAAAATTTAATTAAAAACAAAGTGTTCTTCAGGTAAATTAAATTTTATTACAGCAATATGAAGAATTTTGCATTGTATAATCATCACTAACCTTGGGAAATCTTAGATATGCAACAGCTGTGTGTCCCACTTTCACATAACCAAGATAATAAAAAGCTTTATTGCATGCAAACCTAAAGAAGTTAAAAATCATATTTTCAAGATATAATATGGGAAAAGGCTTTTACATCAACAGTGAAGCCCAGATAAGGTAAAAATCGTGAAACTTAAACTATTCCTAATCCAGGCAACATCATTGGCTCTCTGTTAATTAAAATGGATGGAGCAAATGTGCATTTTCTAGCTGCTCTTGCCAATCAACACTAACGAATCACAACGCATTATCTTCTTTAGTTGTCAAGCTGTGTACTTTTGAAGCCAGAGAAATCACAGTAAGAACATTCACAAATTTGCTGTTTTCCACTTACGAGCAGCTATTTCAGGGCACTCCTGCTCAGTGTGCTGCCTGGCTACAGCTACCTGCAGCTAATGAAATTAAACTGGCAACAGGAAAAGAAAATCAGTTCTGAATAGCAAATTCCAAGTCACTCAGAAGTTAAGATACCTAATTTTAATACTGTTTGCTCTCTATCTTCTTCTACAGAGTGGCTATAAAATCCACTATAGTTGGTGAGTATTTTTCAAAAATATATTAATTGGAACAAACAGATTTCTATCATTTCTATCACTGCAGGTACAAAATCTAACAAAAATCCCAAGAAGTTTCAGGTGCTTGGTCAAGTGGATGCTTGCCAATTTTATCAAAGATTAATTTTTTGCTGTAACACTGGAGGTAGTTCCTCTGAACATACCACAAGGATATCAAAATGGTTTGCAACAGAACTTCAGAAATATCTTGCTACAGAAGGTTACTTGTTTGTCACTAAGGAGTGATCTACTCTGTTTTCTATATCCCAGCTTTGCTCAAAACAATATTTCACTACTAACCTTTTTTTTAATAGTATCTTATAAGCAGACTTCCCAAATGCTCTTGAAATGTCTAAAGCACTCAGAACATGTACATATTATATAAACATCGATTGTTTCACTTTATCAACTTGTCTTTCTTCACCACAAAATGTAATTTTAATTACGTGTTCAGTGAATTTAGTAATTGTGTAAGAAGGGTCTGTTAGTTTCTCTGTCTCACAGGATATACTATAGTTACAGCCATTTATTTCCAATATTCTGCTACATCTGTTTTGAATTATTATTTGCATACTGAATTCCACTTCAAGATGATTTCAGAATTTACAAAATTTTAGTACAACTTTTCAGTTATTTAAAGAAAGTGAAGTAAACAAATTGCTAAAATGATAGGCAACATCCTAAACAGCTAACATAGAAGGCATTTATGCTACTGTCAATACAAAATTATTTAATATATTGCAAAAGCGTAAGAAAATCAGAGCAAATATTTGAAAGAGTGATATGGATATTTACAGAACTATTCTTAATATAACCTTCAAATAGTCATTAACATACTTTAACTATGTGTGGATTTTTAGGATCCCTATAAATTTGTTTACAAGGTATATTTGAAGGTATATCCACTAAGCATATATTAATTCTTATGAAATAATAATTTCCTCTCAAAAATTTCTGCTGCATCAGTATTAAGATTGAAAATTCTGAATAAACTTACTCATTGTTGTACAAGCTCTTCATTATAGATGTGAGAGTAAAATAAAATTTCCTTTTTAAATAAGTTGAGTCAATATTTATTTCCTAGCATATTCCTGACATATTAAAAGCACGTACAAGATATATACATACAAAATGGAAATGTCAAGTCAAAACATACAGTAAATTAGTTTTATTAAAGGACTCAATACAGTAAAATGGTCTAAAGATTAACCATGAAATGTTCATATTCAATCTAATCTTTTTCAATGCCTCACAAGCTCACCTTCCATAACTTCTTACATGCTTCTTCCATAAACCACAGATCTCATTTATGAGATATAAATGTATCATGTTCAGATCATTCCTCATTATTTCCAACTCACGCTTTTTTTATACCATTTCTTTTTTTTTGTTAGACTTGCTATCTTCTTTTACCCTTTTCTGTCCATCCACCTTATCATCTCCAAATTCTCCACTCTTTCATTTTCTATACACATACGAGCTCCTAGGCTGACTTGCCCCCACTGAGCTGAATTAGCACTTCAGAAAGAAAGGCCTCTTCTAAACGAGCAATTACTATTAAGCACAGCAGGATAACAGCAGCCGAGTTAGAGACTCACTTAAATTGGAAACAGATAATACTTTTTTTGGAAATGGAAAATTTTAAAACACTTCAAAAATAGCAAATCCGCAAGTTACTGAACCTGCAATTTTCAATTAACTATTCTTTATTTACAAAAATAATCAAATCTCTTCAAAACCCAAAAGCTCTCAAAATATGCCTCCATGGGAGAGGATAATGCCTGAAAAGAAGACAGAAGAATTGGGGCAAAAGCAGTCATTAATAAATTTATACAATGCATTTTATTCTATAGCATCTAGAAAATTAACCCGTTTTCTCTCTCCACAAAATAACTGCTTTCCTGAGGCTGTTAGGATCAGAACAATATGGGAAAGTAACAGGTTTTTTTTTTTGAGCCCACAGCCTGCTCCAGGGCACTAGTCTTTTCAGAAAGATTCTAATCTTAATTATAAATAATAGAAGACCTCATAATTGAGAGCATCTACTCCTGAAAAATGTTTCAATGAACAGTTTAGGCATCTGCCATTCCAGTTACAAAAAAAAAAAGCTAAACTTCAGTATCACAGTGTCCTCATTTCACTCTGATATGTTCACGGTGTTTACCAATGAAAATCACTGAAAGGCTTTCATGTACAGAAGAAAAGCAGCCCAAACAGAAGGGAGAATGAATTGAAACTTCAGGAGATTGAAAATATTCCTTTGGCTTTGAATTATTACATACCTTTTAGCAAACTGACCCAGATGTAGCAATATCTAAATAGAGCAAGGTGGGCAGCTTCTGTGTCACACTTTCTGGATAACACAAAAGATAGGACACATTCAAGGGGTCCTCAGACTCTCCCTCAAAGGCTGTAGCCTCATTTCTACTGTAGAGATACAAGGGGATGGAGGGAGCTTTTCTGTTCAACATATATGCTAAAACATTAAGCTCTAGCCATGCTTTATGTATGACTGCTGATGACACACAGATTTCTCATCTGGAATTTTATCTACTAACAATGTGTTCAAGACACAGTTCCAAATATATTTCCATCTAACTGAGAAACTAGACTTAGCACTGCCCACAAAACAGCAGTTCATATGAGAAAGCAGATAAGTCATTGCTCTCTACCTTCTGGACACTGACAA
>JAVCKT010065365.1:0-15786 GCA_032273925.1 Rhynchotus rufescens
TTATTGAATGCTCTTGGAGTGTGCACAGGACATTTAGTGAATGTCCACATTCAGCACAATGGAGAGGGAGCAAATGTCCGTGGCCTCTGCTGTGGAGAAGGAGGGTACATTGGGAGCCTTGACACTGTTGACAGAGCATTTATCTCCTGCACACTGTACTTGCAGCAAATATCCAAGCATTGCACTCTGAAGTAGGAGCAAATGGCGATGTCCTGAGGTATGGAGAAGAAGCAAACGTCTGTTTTATGCACCCTCCACAAAGGAGTGAATCTCGCAGCACACATTCAGAAGAAGTGAACGTGTGTAGCCTGTGCCTTGGAGAAGGAGCAAATCCCTTGCTTCTGCTCTGGAGAAGCAGGTGTGAGGACAGGAGGACAGGACAGGAGGACAGGACAGGAGGACTGAAGGACACTTCTGAAGAAGTGGTGTGAGGAAAGGAGCAAGAACAAATGTCTGCCTTTTAAAGGCTGTAGAATGAGAGAATATCTCCAGTTTGTGCGCAGGAGAGGCAACTCATGTCAGCAGTCTGCTCACTGCTGGAAGTGCAAACATCCCTCTCCCGTGCCCTGTAAAACAAGCACAAGTCTGTGCATTGCACTGTGAAGAAGGAGGAAAAGTCACAGAATCACAGAGTGGTTGAGGTTGGAAGGGACCTCCAGAGATCATCCAGTCCAATACCTGCTCCAGCAGGGACACCCAGAGCATGAGGCACCAAGTCATATCAAGGTAAGACTGGAAGATCCCCAGAGAAGGAGACTCCACAGCCTCCCTGGGCAGCCTGTGCCAGGGCTCTGGCACCCTCACAGCAAACAAGTTCTTCCTCACATGGAGATGGAACTGCCTGGGTTTCAACTTGTACCCATTGCCCCTTTTCCTGTCACTGGCCACCACTTTTAAGAGCTTGGCCCCTTCCTGTCTACATTCACCCTTCAGGTACTTATCCATATTGATCAGATCCTCTCTCAGTCTTCTCCAGGCTAAACAGGCCCAGCTCACTCAGTCTTTCCTCATAGGAGAGATGTTCCAGTCCCTTCATCATCTTTGTTGTCCTCCACTGGACCCTCTCTAGAAACTCCATGTCCCTCTCGTCCTGGGGAGCCCAGAGCTGTCCCCAATACTCCAGGTTTGGCCTCCCCAGAGCTGAGCAGAGGGGCAGGATCCCCTCCCTTGACCTGCTGGCAACGTCCTCCTGATGCAGCCAGGAGCCCATTGGCGTTCTTGGCCACGAGGGCACTGCTCATGGTTAACTTGGTGTCAACCAGGACTCCCAGGTCCTTCTCCGTGGAGCTGCTCTCCAGCAGGGTAATCCCTAATCTGTACTGATGCCTTGGGTTATTCCTCCCCATGGGCAGATCCCTGCACTTGTCCTTGTAGAGGAACAAGATGCGAAAAAATGTCAAGGAGATAGCCCATGGGGACTTGCCTGACTGTTCTGAAATATGCTGGACTAACCCTACTATAATCTATGCTTGGCTTATGGCTATGTCATGTACACCATGCATTCAGGACAGCATAATGCAGACCCAACTTGTCCTTGGACATTGTATCATATGATGCTTATTATGTGCTCACACTAATCAAATGATATCCATTTGGTATTGCAACGATAAAGGGCACAAATGTGCAGCGCTTTCTGGCAGGCTTTGCTGCTGCCATCGTGTGTCTGGAAAGCAGTACTGGAATGGCAAGGGGAGGCTTGCAAACACAGTAAGATCTGGGGTGCTCGCTGCTGCCATTGCGTGACTTCAGAACTTCAATGGTAAGTGCAGGGCACTCCATCATACCCACCGCTATCATCGCGTTTCCACTGGTGGGTATTGCAGTGGTGAAGGGCATGCATGTGCAAGGCTCTCTGGCACACTTTACTGCTCTCATCGCATGTCTGCAAAGTGCCACTGGAGCCATAAGGGGGGACGTGCTTGCATAGTATGCTCCAGCACGCTCCCTGCTGCCCTTGCACGTCACAAAATCACTATTGCAATCTTTGAGATGTGCACACATGCTCATTGTACTCCTGCTCATTGTACTCCTGCTCACTTGCTGCTGCCATCGTGTGCCTCAGAATAGCACTGGAATGGAAAGAGGGCACATAAATGCACACTGCACTCCAGTGCACTCGATGCTGTGTTCCTGTTTTGGAAATCCTGGAACGGCAGAGGAGGGTGTGCAGGAGCAGTGCACTCTGGCAAGCTCGCTGCTGCCATCGCGTGCCCACAAATCAGTAATTGGACAGTAAGGAGGGGACGCACATGCACAGTGTGTTCCAATGCACTCGCTTCTGCCTGACGTGTCTGCAAAGCGGCACTGGAATGGTAAGGGTGTGTGCATGTGCTCCAGGGCTGTTGCAGCTCTCATCGCACTTCCGAGAAATTGAACTAGTTGGGTGGTGCACACAAGCACAGTCCACTCCTGTGCTCTCGCTGCTGCCATCACATGCCTAAAAATCAGTACTGCAGCAGTAAGGCATGTGCAGTGCCTTCGGGCACTCTGGCTTTGGGCACGCATGGCCACAGAATAGTACTGGAACAGGTAGGGGACACACACGGGCAGTGCATACCAGCGCTCTCGCTACTACCACTGGGGGTCTGACAGTCGGTACTGCAATAGAGGAGGGTGCTCACAAGTGCAGTGCTCTCCTGCATGCTCGTTTCTGCCACTGTATGTCCACAAAACGGTACTGGATCTGTGAGAGGGGATGCACAAGCTCAGTGCACCTCAGCACGCTCTCTATCGCCATTGCTTGTCTGCAAAGCAGTTCTGGAACAGTGTGGATTCAACTCTCTGGCGTGCCCGCTGCTGCCCTTGAATGTTGGAAAAGTTCTTTAAGGAATGGTAAGGGAGGGAGCACGTGCACGGTGTGCTCTAGCCAGCTCACAGCTCCCATTGCATGTTAGAAAATTAGCACTGCAACCATAAATGGGGGCTGAAGTGCTAGGACCCCGATGACAAGCCCAAGCCAGAGCTGACTTACAGATGAATACTTAACTGGCTATGCTAGCTATATATAAAAATAGATTCACCCAATCACTTATGCTGACAGTGTTAACAACAACCCAGACTCTCTCACACTAGCTATATGTAAAGATAGACTCATCAAAAGCTAGATATAAAAGAAATAGACTCACCAAGACATATATGTTTTAATGACAAACCAGACACTGTAGAAATTCTTGCATGATCTGACTGCAAGGTATTCTAAAGAATTCTTCCAGCCGTGGCCTGGGCTCTGGCCAAGTTCAGGTCTTGGGTGGTCGGGAAGGCTGTCACCACATGTTGCCACCAAAAAAATATTTAAGTCATTCTGACTTGCTGATTTGGTTCTACAAAAGCTGGACCCTCTTGCTACAACTTTGGAGACCTCACCTATGGGTGCACTGACCACGTAAGACTTCCTGATTGCCGGAGAAGTTCTCCAAATCCTGCCTGCAACAGCAGCTCCTCAGCAACTGCAGATCTGGATGATGGTAATGTATTTAGGCAATTGGTGATGTATTTTACTCCTAATCACTAATCTCTTTCTCATATAGTAATAGCTAGGTGCATTACCGTGCTTATTTCATCTGTTGTTAAACTCAGAGTGTAGTAAGCTTATTGTTTTGTGAGATGTATCCAAGGATAACACCATTTTGATCAGGAAACCTGGGCAAGAAACTTGGGCAAGAAAAGAAAAACCTGTTATCCCTGCAACAAAATGTTATTTGCAAGAATAACTAGATGGTGTAGGATTTTGTCTTGCAGCATCTGCATAGCTGAAGCTACCTGCTTACTGCCACAACCCCTTTGGAAAAGGATATTATCCACGACACTTGTTCTGAAAAAACAACTTCTGAGGAGGATAGAGAGGACTAGAATGATGAGGCTATTTTCAGTACTGTTAATAGTTTGTTATCATTACAACCCAATTATGAATTGGGAAAATAGATTTTTATCCTTAGGGGAAACAGTGACAAATGTACTCAATCTCAGCAGCTACTGGGATTGTGGGATCCCAGGTGTAGTTGAACATTGGCCTTGTATAGCCCAACCAATATCCCCTAGGTGGTGGATCAGTGACCAAAGCGACATACACGAAGGAACAGGCTTCTGGACTGAAGACAGCAATCCTTGGAGACTGCACTTTCATGGAAAGGCACCTACTGCCTTCATTGGACATGAGGACATGGGGTTCAAGTGAGGAAAAGTGTTTGTGAATGGACTTTATCTTTAGGTCTTGACTGTCAGACCCCTGTTTGCTCTCCTTAGGATTATTCCAAATATCATAGCAGATAGAATCAAATAAATGTTAATCTTACTATTGGTAAGGGGGTGAAGTCTTCCTGACACACCTACTGAAGGGATCTTGAAGGCTGTAGAGCAGTGGGGAAGGGTAAGTTTTTTGACCTCCTATTTTTAAGTTGCCTCCAAGACAATTCTGTAAGACAGGTTATCTGTGATTATCGATGGAGATGGCAACATCGGAATGGAACTAGAACCATTTTTAGCAAGTTCTAGTCCAAATCTACCCAAATAGCTTGAGGATGTAACTGTAAATGGAAGCCCCATGTGGGAGCCTGGAAATGTGATTATTGTGACTCTTATGGTGACAAAACTATTGTTGGAGGACTGTTAGACCCAGGGAGCAAGCTATATTTTGACCCACCAATTGATGACAAAATGTGGGACAGCCCCTTTGCTAAATGAACCTGGACCTTGAAAGGACACTATTGAATTTGTGGCCAACATGCTTACTGAAGTTTACCTCCAAGCTGGTGAGGAATATTTTATATAGGATGTATCAGACCCCTGTTCTTTTTGCTGTTACAAAATTAGAGGGCAGGGCTTGGAGGCAAGTCCATGATGATATGGTCAGAGAAAAGCAACGCCTTGACACTTCCCTGGTGAAGGGAAGCTCCCAGCACATACTAAGTTTCTTGTTTTGTCAGATGTATCATTTAATTTCTGTATTATTTGATATTAATAGTAAATATGGCTGTTCTTTCCCTTGGTGTCTGGTTCTTCAGTGTTGTGCATGCATAGTGCACTCAAATGCTATCACTCCTGCCATCTGTTTTGCCAATTGACGGGGGCAGGGTGGGGGCGATGGTGAGAACCATACACCAATAGAAAGAACAGTCTTATTTCAATATTAATAGTAAGGCAATACAGAATGATACATTTAACAAAACAATACACTTCATCACTTGAATAGTGATTAAGAAAAAGACACTTCACCAATTGCATAAATACGTTACCATTATCCAGATACGTAATCACAGGGGAGCTCCTGTTGCGCTGAGGATTTGGAGAACCTTCCCAGCAAGTGGAAGCTCTTACGTGGTGAGTGCACCCATAAGTGAGGTTTCCAAAGCCACAGCAAAACAGTCCTGGACCTGTAATGGGGAGTGTGCATCAGCACTGCATCCTGGAGCACTCGCTCCTGCCATTGCCTTTCTGCAAAAATTGGAAGATAAGGAGGGGAGCACATGTGCAGGGCGCTCCAGGCCTATTGCTGCTGCCATCGCGTGTCCAAAAACCAGTACTGCAGTAGTTGGTTGATGTGCACAAGCGCCGTGTGCCGCTGCATGCTCCCTGATGCCATCGTGCGTCCACTAATCAATACTCAATGGTAAAGAAGGGGCACCCATGCGCAGTGCACTGTGATGATGTTGCTGCTGCCAGCACAGCACAAGCAGGGTCACTGCTGCCGTCGTGTGCCCATAAAACGGCACTGGAACAGTAAGGAGAGGCACACATGAGCAATGTGATCCCGAGCACTCAGTTTTGCCATAGTGTGTCCACAAAATGAAATTGAAAAGGTAAGGGGGTGCTCATGCGCAGGGTGCTCTGGTGTGCTTGCTGCTGCCATTGCAGATCTGAACATCGGTACCGCAATAGTAAGTGGGAACACACAGGCACAATGAGGGCCATTGCTCTCGCTGTTACCATCATGTGTCTGAATAACAGTACTGAAATGCTAAGACTGAGTGATTATACATCACATTTTCACAAAATGGTACTGGAAGGGTAGGAGAGCATACATGTTCCAGGCACTGCACTGAGCTCGCAGATCCGATTGTGTGTCCTCAAAATGGTATTGGAATGATAAGGTGCTCCAGCTCATTTGCTGCTCACATCATATGTCCGAAAATCAATAACACAATAGTGGGGGGTTAGCACGTGCACAGGGCCCTTTATATCTGCTGACCTCGATGGTAAGGGGGAAGCAGAAGCACATTGCCCTCGAAGCACTTGCTGCTGCCATTCCATATCGGAAAATCCTTAGTGCAGTAGTGCAGAGGTGTGCAAACGCTTAGTGTACTCTGGAAGACTCAGAGCTGCCATCCCATGTCAGAACATGGGTACTGCAATGGTAAGGGCGGGTGCACATGTGGAATGCGCTCCAGTGCATTTGCTGCTACCATCACATGTCTGAAAATTGGTACTACAACGGTAAAGAAGGGTGCACAAGCACAGTGCGCTTTGGTGCACTCACAGCTGCCACAGCATTTCCAACAATCAATATTGCAATAGCAATGGGACTATATGTGCTATGCACTCCGACCCACTTGTTGCTGCCACTGCGTGCTGGAAAATTGGTCCTGCAACTCGAAGGTGGTTGCGCATGTGCCAGTGCACTCCAGTGCACTCACAGCTGCCACCGTGTGCCCCAAAATCGGTAGTACAATAAGGGGGTGGGTGCATGTGTACAGTGCACTCCTGCACGCCCACTGTTGCCATTGCAAGTTTGCAAATCAGTCCTTGTATGCTAAAAGAGGGACTGAATGGGCAGTGCGCTCAGGAGTGCTCATTGCTCCCACTGCTTATCAGAAAATTGGTACTGCCATACTGGGGAGAGGTGGGTGTGGAGGAGGGTGAGCACACGCCGTGTGTGCTCTGGAACACTCTTGTGAGAGGAGTGAGAGGAGTGCTCTACTCCTCTCACTGCTCCAGTTACTTGTTGGAATATCAGTCCTTCAAAGCCAAGGTGGTCATGCATGTGCAGTGCACTTGAGTGAGCTCGCAGCTGCCGTCATGTGTCCAAAAGTCAGTACTGCAACGGCAATGCCATGGGAAGTGCGACCTGGCTGCTCTCTGCCAAAATCACACGTCTGCAACAGGGTACTGATACCCTAAAAGGGGCCTGCAAGGGCAGGGCACTCCAGAGCACTCACTCCTGCCTTCAGGTGAGTGTAAATAGGCACTGCAACAGTGAAGGGCAGGGAGGAAGGAGCAGGGCACTGCGCATGCATGAGTACTCATGCACTCAGTACTGCCAAAACATGTCCGATATTGGTACTGCATGGGAACAGTGGATGAACAAGCAAGGGCACCCTGGTGGACTCACTGCTGCCATTGTGTGTCTGCCTTTGTGCGCATCTGGGCCCCCGGACCCTAGGGACATTGGTGCGGTCTCACGGGCCTTGTTGTGCAGTTGGCCCCACGGGCCATCCGGGATTTCGTGCAGCCTCCTTGAGCCTCCGTACACAGATAAATCCAGGGGCCCTCCGAGCTCTCGTGTGACCTCTATGGGCCTCCGTGCACCGCTGGCCCCCTGGCCCTCCGGGCTTTTGTGCGGCCTCCCCGGGCCTCCGTGCACAGTTGGCCACGGGGCAGTCCAGGCTTTCATGTGGCCTCCCTGGGCCTCTGTTCACAGCTGATCTACCGGGCTCTCCGGGCTTTCGTGCGGCCTCCCCGAGGCTCCGTGTGCGCATGGCCCCTCGTGTCCTCCGGGCTTTCTTGCGTCCTCCTCGGGCCTCCTTGTGCAGCTGGCCCCCCGGGCCCTCCAGGCAGTCATGCGGCCTAACTGGACCTCCAAGCGCAGCTTGCCCCATGGGTCCTCTGGGCTTTCGTGCAGCCTCCCCGAGCCTCCACGTGCAGTTGGTTGCCCGGGGCCCTCCGGGCTTTCATGCAGTCTCCCTGTACCTCTGTGCACAGTTGGCCCCCAGGTCCTCTGGGCTTTCATGCGGCCTCCCTTGGCCTCCGTGAGCAGCTGGCCCCTTGAGCCCTGCGGGCTTTTGTGTGACCTCCCTGGGTCTCTGTGAGCGCCGGTGGCCCCTCAGGCCCTTCAGGCATTCGTACGGCCTCCCCGGGCCTCCTTGCGCTGCTCGACCCCTGGGCACTCTGGGCTGTCGTGCGGTCCCCCCGGGCCTCCGTGTGCAGCTGGCCTCCCGGGTCCTCTGTGCTTTTGTGAGGCCTTCCCTGACCTCTGTGCGCGGCTGGTCCCTCGAGCCATACGGGTTTTTGTGTGACCTCCCTGGGCCTCTGTGCGTAGGAGGCCACTTGGGCCTTCCAGGCTTTCGTGCGGCATCCCCGGGCCTCTGTGCACATCTGTACCCACGGGCCCTCCTGGCTTTCATGTGGCCTCCCCGGGCCTCCGTGTGCAGTGGGACTCTCAGGCCCTCCAGGCTTTCGTGTGGCCTCCCCGGGCCTCCGTGCGTGTGTGGTCCACCAGGTCCTCTAGACATTCGTGCGGCCTCCCCGGTCGTCCGTGCGCAGCGCGACCCTCGGCTCCTCTGGGCTTTCGTGCGTCCTCCCCGGAGCTCTGTGCCCAGCCGGCCCCCCGGGCCCTCCAGGCTTTGGTGCACCCTCCCCGCACCTCTGTGCACAGCTGGCCCTCCCCTCTGGCCTTTGTGTGGCCTCCCCGGGCCTCAGTGTGTAGCTTGTCCCTTGGGCTCTACAGATGTTCATGTGGCCTCCCTGGTGCTCCGTGTGCGCCTGGCCCCCCAGGCCCTCTGGGCTTTCGTGTGGCCTCCTGGGGCCTCCGTGCACAGCTGGCCCTCCGGACCCTGTGGGATTTTGTGCAGCCTTCCTAGGCCTCCCTGTGTACCTGTCTACCAGCCATTCTGGCCTTTCCTGAGGCTTCCTCTGGCCTGTGTGTGCGCAGCTGGCCCCTCAAGCCCTCTGGGCATTCATGCGGCCTTCCCGGGCCTCCGTGCGCAGCTGGCCCAACAAGCCCTCCGGGTTTTCATGTGGCCTCCCCAGGCCTCCGTGCGCAGTTGGACACTCGGGTCCTCCGGGCTTTTGTGCGCCCTCCCCATGCCTCTGCATGCAGCTGGCCGCACGGGCCCTGCGGGCATTCGTGCGGTCTCCCCGGGCGTCCATGTGCAGCTGGTCCCCCAGGCCCTCTGGAATTTGGTGCGGCCTCCCCGAGAGTCTGTGCACAGCTGGGCCCCCAAAGCCCTCTGGACTTTCTTGTGGCCTACCTGGGCCTCCGTGCACAGCTGGCCTCCAGTTCCCTCCGGGCTTTCGAGCGGCCTGCCTGGGCCTCCGTGCGCAGCTGGCCCCTCGAGCCCTGCGGACTTTTGAGTGACCTCCCTGGGCCTCGGTGAGCACAGGTGGCCCCTCCGGCCCTCCAGGCGTTCATGCGATCTCCCCAGGCCTCCTTGCGCAGCTCCATCCCCGGTCCCTTCAGGCTCTCATGAGGTCTCCCCAGGCCTCCATGTGCAGCTGGTCCCATGGGCCCGCAGGGCTTTTGTGAGGCCTCCCCATGGCGTCCGTGTGCAGCTGGCTCCTCGAACCATCTGGGCTTCCGAGCGGCCTCCCCGAGCTCCTTGCGCAGGTGAACTGCCGGGGCCCTCCAGGCTTTCATGCAGCCTCCCCACGCCTCCGTGCGCACCTGGCCCCCCGGGGCTGCGGGCTTGCGTGCGTTCTCCCAGGGCATCCGTGCACAGCTCACCCTCGGGCCCTGTGGGCTTTCGTGCGGCCTCCCCGGGCCTCCATGCGCAGCTGGCCACACGGGCCGTATGGGCTATTGTGTGGCCTCCCTGGGCTCCTGTGCGTAGCTGGTCCCCCGGGATCTGCGGGCTTTCGTATGGGGTTCCCGGGCCTCCATGCACAGCTGGCCCCCACAGGCCCTCCAGGCTTTCGTGCAGCCTCCCCGGGCCTCCGTGCACAGCTGGCCCCCCAAGCCCTCTGGACATTCCTGCGACCTCCCCAGGTCTCCGTGTGCAGCTGGCCCCTCTGGCCCAACTGGCTTTCGTGCGGGCTCCCTGGGCCTTCGTGAGCAGCTGGCCCCCCGGACCATCCAGACTTTTGTGCAGCCTCCCTGAACCTCTGTGCTCAGCTGGCCCCCGGGCCCTGCTAGGTGTGGCCTACCTGGGCTTCCATGAACAGCTGGACCCTGAGCTGTGCGGGCTTTCATGCGGCCTCCCTGGAACTCCATGCTCAGGTAGCCCGTTGGGCCCTGCGGGCTTTTGTGCGGCCGCCTCGAACCTCTGTGTGCAGGTGGCCTCCCGTGCCATGAGGGCTTTTGTGTGGCCTCCCCAGACCTCTGTGCATAGCTTACGCCCAAGGCCGTGTGGGCTTTCATACAATTTCCCTGGGCTTCCCTGCTCAGGTTGCCCCCCGGGCCCTGCGGGCTTTCGTGCAGCCTCCCCTGGCCTCCGTGCACAGCTGGCCACTTGGTCCCTGGGGGCTGTCGTGCAGACTACCTAGGCCTCTGTGCACAGCTGGCCCCCCCAGGCCCTGTGGGCTTTCGTGCAGCCTCCCTGGGCCTGTGTGCATGTCCTTTGGGCATTCATTCGGCCTCACCAGGACTCCGTGCGTGTGTAGCCCCTTGCGTCCTCCAGGCTTTCATGTGGCCTCCTCGGGCCTCCAGGCGCAGCCAGCCTGCCAGGCCCTGCGTGCATTCGTGCGGCCTCCCCGGGCCTCCATGTGCAGCTGAACCCACGGGCCCTGAGGGAATTCGTGCGACCTCCCCGGGTCTCCGTGTGCCGCTGGCCACCGGGTTCTCTGGGCATTCGTGTGACCTCCCCGGGCCTCCGAGTGCAGCTGGCCCCCACACCCTGCGGGTTTTCGTGTGCCATCCCTGGGCCTCTGTGCACAGCTGTCCCGCCACGCGCTCCGCGCATTCGTGCGCCCTCCCCGGGCCTCCGTGCGCAGCTGGCCCCCCGTGCCCTCTGAGATTTTGTGTGCCCTCCTTCGTCCTCCGTGCGCAGATGGCCCCTCGCGCCCTCCAGGCTTTGGTGCGTCCTCCCCGGGCCTCTGTGCGCAGCTGTCCCACGTGCCCTCAGGGCATTCCTGTGCCCTACCTGGGTCTCCATATGCAACTGTCCCCTTGGGCCCTCCTGGGCTTTGGTGCGCCCTCCCCGGGCCTCCGTGCACTGCTGGCCCCCCACGCCCTATGGGCTTTCGCGCGCCCTCCTCGGGCCTCCATGCACAACTGGCACCACGCAACCTCCGGTCACTTGTATGCCCTCCCCGGGCCTCCGTATGCAGCTGGCCCCCCATGCCCTCCGAGCTTTGGCGCGCTCTGCCCGGGCCTTCGTGCGCAGCTGGCCCCCCGCGCCCTGCGGGTTCTCGTGCGCCCTCCCAGGGCCTCCGTATGCAACTGGTTCCCCACACCCTCCGAGCATTCGTGCGCCCTCCCCGGGCCTCCATGCGCAGCTGGCCTCCCGTGCCCTCTGGGCTTTGGTGTGCCCTCCCAGGGCCTCTGTGCACAACAGGCCTCCCGCGCCCTCCGCGCTTTGGTGTGCCCTTCCCGCGCCTCCGTGCGCAGCTGGGCCCCCGCGCCTTGGGGTTTTTCGTGTGCCCTCCCTGGGCCTCCGTGCGCAGCTGGCAGCCCTGTATGTGTAGCTGGACCCACAGGGCCTCTGGGCTTTCGTACAGCCTCCATTGGCCTCCATGCACAGCTGGCACCTAGGGCTCTCCGAGTTTTATGCGGCCTGCCCAGGCCTCCGTCTGCAACTGGCCCCCCAAGCCCTCTGGGCTTTCTTGACACCTCCCCGCGTCTTTGTTTGCACGAGGCCCTTTTGGCTCTCCGGGCTTTCGTGCGGCTTCTCCGAGCCTTTGTGCACAGCTGGCCCCTTGGACCCTCTGGGGTTTTGTGCGACTTCCACAGGCCTCCGTGCGCAACTGGCCACCCCGGTCCTCCGCGCTTTCGTTCGTACTCTCTGGGCCTCCATGCGCAACTGGCCCCATGGACCTTCTGGGCTTTTCTGCAGCCTCCCCAGGCCTCGGTGCACAACTGGCCCCTCGGGACCTCCAGACCTCCGTGTGCTCTCCCTGGGCCTCCGTGTGCTCGAGGCCCCCTGGGTGCTGCAGGCTTTCATGCGGCCTCTCCGGGCCTCCATGTGCAGCTGGCCTCACGGGCCCTCCCCGGGGCTCTGTGATCTCGTGGACCTCGGGTCCTCCGGGCTTTCATGCGGTCACCCTGGGCCTCCATGCACAGCTCGCCTCCAGGGCCATTTGAGCTTTCATGTGACCTCCGTGGGCATCCATGCCCAACTGGCCCCCAGGTCCTCCGGACTTTCGTGTGGTCTCTCTGAGCCTCCATGCGTGCGTAGCCCCTTGGACCCTCTGGGCATTCATGCACCTTTCCTGGACCTCTGTGGGCTGCAGATTCACTGGGCCCTCCGGGCTTTCGTGTAGCCTCTCCAGGCCTCCGTGCGCAGCTGATCTCCCAGGCCCTGCAGGCTTTCGTGCGGCCTCCCCAAGCCTCCATGCGCAGCCAGACCCTCGGGCCCTCCAGACATTTGTGCGGCCACCCCAGACCTCTGTGCACAGCTGGCCCCCCGGGCCCTCCGGGCTTTCATGTGGCCTCCTGGGGCCTCCGTGCACAGCTGGCCCCTTGGGCCCTCCAGGCTTTCGTGTAACCTCCGCGGTCCTCCATGCGCAGCTGGCCCCCCGGGTCCTCTGGGCTTCATGCAGCCTCCCCGAGCCTCTGTGCACAGCTGGCCTCATGGGCCCTCCAGGATTTTGTGCAGACTGCCCAGGCCTCCATGAGTGCGTGGCCTGGCGTGTCCTCCAGGCTTTCGTGCGACCTGCCTGGGGCTTCCGTGGGCAGCTGGTCCCCTTGGGCATTCCGAGTTTTCATATGACCTCCCCATGCTTCCATTCGCGACTGGCCCCTCGAGCCTTCCGGGCATTCGTGTGACCTCCCCAGGCCTCCGTGTGCAGCTGGCCCCCCGGGCTCTCCGGGCATTCTGTGCGCAACTGGGGCTCCGGGCCCTGTGGGCTTTCGTGCGGCCTCCCAAAGCCTCCGTGCGCAGTTGGCCCCTCGGGTCCTCCAGGTTTTCGTGCGGTCTCCCTGGGACTCTGTGAGCTGGTGGCCTCCCTGGTCCTCCATGTTTTCATGTGGCCACCCTGGGTCTGCGTGCGCAGCTGGCCCCACAGGTCCTCCGGGCTTTCGTGCGGCCTCCCTGGGCCTCCGTGCGCAGCTGGCCTCACGGGCCCTGCCACTTTCTTGTGGCCCTCCTGAACCTCCATGTGCGTGTGACTCCCTGGGCCCTGCAGGCTTTCGTGCAGCCTCCCTGCGTGCGTGGACCCCTAGGCGCACCGGGCTTTTGTGCAGCCTCTCTGGGACTCCGTGTGCATGTGGCCCCAGATCCCTGCGGACTTTCGTTTGGCCTCCCTGGGCCTCCATGTGCAGCTAGTCCCTGGGGCCCTTCAGGCTTTCATGCGGTTTTTCATGAAGCCTTCCACGGTCTCTGTGCGCAGCCAGCCCATTGAGCCCTGTGGGCTTTCGTGTGGCCTCCCCGTGCCTCTGTGCGCTGCTGGCCCTGGGGGCACTACAGGCTTTGGTATTATGATGGCAGGAGGGGCCTAGTACTCTCCATGTTTAGGAGCAGGTTTTAGGGTTACCGTGTAGCATATGAGCGTTACTGATAAGATATGGGAGTTTCAAGGCCTTGTCTAAGCTTGATGCTATAGTTAGGGTAAGGGCTAGAGTTAGAGGAGGGAAGAAGTGGAGAACTCTACTTGGAGTGAGGCTGCAAAGGGCATGCCAAAGGAAATGCAGACTCATCCCTGGGCAACATACTTGTTCTGTTGAGTAAAGGGATGGGTGGTATGAAGCCTTCTCTAGACCTGATTCTATGGTTAAGGTTAAGGTTAGGGTTAGGGTTAGGAGAGGAAGGAAGCACAGAGGTCCTTTTGCATTTAAGGTTATTCTGGCAATCACTCTAAGTGCAGGTCTAAGCTTCCTCCCCCTACTAACTCTAACCGTAAACATTGTCCTAACCCTAGCATCCAGTTTAGACCAGGCCTCACAACACACACTGAAATCGAGGTCAGAATCCCCAGTTACTCAGGGCTTGCTCTTGGCATAGCCTTGTTTTCACCTGGCATAGCCTTTGCAGGCTCACTCCAAGTGGATTTCCACTCTTCCTCTCTCTTGTAACCCTCACTCTAATCCTAGCAGCTGGAACAGACAAGGCCTTGGAGCACCAATCACAATCCGAGCCAGAACCAGAAAGTCTACAAGGATCATTCTTGGCATTGCCTTGAATATGCTTAGGCATGCCCTTTGTAAACTCCCACCAAATAGGACTTTATGCCTTCTCCCACTCCTAACCCTATGTCTACCCTAGCCCTACTATTATGTCAGATAGAGGCTTCCCATCACACATCCAGTTCTGGCCTGAAGCGCAAAGACGTCCAGGGGTTGGTCTTGGCACATTTCCACATTTTCTTTGTTGTGCTATATGCAGCCTAAATCCAAGTGGAGCTCTATGTTCCTTCCTCTCCTGATGCTAACTCTAATCATATCTCTTACCCTAGAATCAGGTACATAATCATGCCTAGGCTTGAACACCACTACATACAAGCACACTCTTGTGCTATATACCAGAAAACACCACTATACACCAAAAAACACCATTACACAGCAGGGCACAACAATGCACATGATCACACACCACTTCACTAGAGCATACACAAGGACTGATAAGGACCCACCTCTGTACACCAACATACACCAGTCCTGAAAAGTACACACCACAAGAGTACACACAAAAAAGTACACACAAAAGCACACAAGTCACAAGAAGACACTCATACGCACACCAGCACACATGCTGGCATACCGGAACACCCAAGGGAAAACCAATACAGGTGAACAGCATAAAAAAATGGTTGAGTTTGGAAGGGACCTCTAGAAATCATCTAGTCCAACCCTCCTGCTCAAGCAGGGACACCTAGAGCATGTGGCACAAGTAACATCCCTGTGGGTTGTGCAGATCTCCAGAGAAGGAAACTCCACAACCTCTTTGAGCACTCATTCCTGGGCATCTTTCTGTGTGTGGCAAACATAGAGGTGGGACGTGGTTTGTCTGTATCTGTTAATGCTAGTTGTCAGGCAGGGTTCTGCTTAGGTTAAGTACTGAGAGAGGGAGGAATGGCAGAGGCCTACGTGGACTGCGACTGTAAAGAGCATGCCTAGGGAAGTGTGGGGCTCTGACAAGAATCATTCCTGGACACTCTTCTGGTTCTGGTTAGAAATGGGTTGTCTAGTCTTGACTAAACGTGATGCTAGGGAGGAAGTAAAATACTTTGGAGAAGGAGGAAACATAAGTGCGCAAGAGGCTGAAAAGGGCATGTCAAAAAAAAGTGCAAAGCTCTGCCAAGGCTCATCCTTCACCTAATTTTGGCTTGGGTTCAAAAAAAAAAGGTTAGTGGTGAGACGCATTTGCCTGATGTAATGCTGGTTTTTAGGACTAGTGGTAGGATGGAGAAAGGAGAGAGAGAGAAAGCACAGGGTGCCATGTGGAACGAGGCTACAAAGGGAATACCAAACGAGGTGCAGAGCTGTGCAAACACTCATCCCTGGGCGTCATTCTGTGTCTGCCAACAGAGGGATGAGTTCTGGATGGTCTCCCTTGCCCTACAGACCTGCTTCCATGAGAACCTCCTACCACTTCCCTAACAAGGATGGAGTCTGCTCACATACTGGCCACGCTCTGCACTCTGCTGCCCTATTTGTCATGAACTCTTCAGGTCCATTAAGCTCCAGGACCCTCATCTTGGTAACCTCACATATTGGAGCCATTAGGGAATGCAGGTATCTCATGATGTAACGCCATGCAGAGC
>JAVCKT010065530.1:0-15778 GCA_032273925.1 Rhynchotus rufescens
TTGTGGAGTCTCCTTCTTTGGAGATCTTTAAAACCCGCTTGGATGCAGCCCTGTGCCATGTGCTCTAGGTGACCCTGTGTGAGCATGGGGGTTGGACTAGATGATCTCTGAGGTCCCTTCCAACCTTGGGCATTCTATGATTCTATGATTCTATGATATGAATTCTTAGTCTCCTAAGCCTTATAAAGCTTACAGGTTAACAGCTAGTTTCTATTTTTCAGATTGTCCAAGAAGAGATATAGCCTTTACACTGTATTTAAAAGCGTTGGTTAGTGAAAATCTAGTGTAAACTGATTAATTAACTATCACAGAGTCATAACAGTCAATGATAGACTGGAGGACAGCCAGCAAATTCCAACAGACAGAGTTTAGGGAGGGCAAGTGCCCTGTCTATCCCTTAGTCCTGCCTTCTGGTGATGTAAATGGTCTTGCATTTCCCAAGACCAGCAAGAGCACAAGCACAAAAGGTAGCAAAAAATAACCTGTTTTTGACAATTTTGAAGCCCATGAAATCAGAAGAGGTTGCATATTTTTATATATATTTATACTTAATATTTATATTATTTTTATATTATTTATTTATATATATTTAATATTTATATGCATATATTTCATATTTATATATATTTTTGTATGTATCTTGGTGATCTAATAGGATTTGCTTTCTGCTCTCACTTTTATTTATTTTCCCATTCAGTATAAACACAAATACATAAATTGGAAGCAGAATCTATAACATTTGATTAACAGAGTGTCCAGAGAAGGCACTTCTTTTTCCTCTTAATTTTCTTTCTGTAAGATTCTCAACAGTCTTGATGTAGAAGGCGTCACTTTAACAGCAGCTCTCTGTCTGTTGCTGATCCTGAGGGATGGTTTTGCTTGGTCAGATTAAGACGGTTATTCCCACATGTAAGGCAGACCTGATGCCTGAGCCTTGAAAACCTTACTGTAGTTTCAAGTTCTTTGCTCTATAGTTTTCTGTTATATGTATCAGCTAGAAGTCAGATTTTTTCTTGCTCAGCATCTTTCTCTTACTTTGATTTGTTTTTTTATTCCATTGATTCTTTTTTTCTCCAAAGTTGTTGTTCTTCCATAGCTCTCATCATCTTAAAGGAGAAAACTACCAGGTATCTTTTAAAGACACATATTTTGAATCTCTCTATTTCTCCCTTACAGGAAACATGGAACTATCCCAGGTAATAATCTTGGGAACCCGTTTAGCATCTTGAATAAAATCTTCATTCTATTTTCAGACATCATCATTTATTTGTTCTCTACAAATATAACTCTTGTCAGCTTGCTTTTTGTACTCTTTTTTTTTTTTGATTACCTGAGGAATATCTGTATTTATTCCAGTAAACTCAGGACTTTAAATATCTATGGTATAGCAATGAAGAAATACTATGTGACTAGTCTTCCCTTAGTGAAACATTATCACAAAATTAGTTAAACTTACATTAATATCCATGGATTAGTTATTATAAGTAGCACTGAAACAGAAGAAAACAAAAAAGCAAATGTTTCCTTTTTCTGTTACTTTCTTGGGAACCACACATTCCTTCTATATTTTCTATGTTTTGTTCATGCTTCACACCTCTTTCATTTACTGCCACTTGCAAAACTTTTGAGCTACTAGGAACCTTTTTTCTACATGTAATATTAAACTGAAAATGTATCGAGAACACATTTCTCAGTATTCTTCCAATATTTTCCAATACAGATTGGGACAGAAGCGGCATAGGACACTTTTCTTTGCAAGTATTGAATAATTCCTAGCATTTGGATTGTAGGACTGCCAAGAGTACTTACACATGAATACTCATGCATAAAACGGAAGGGAAGGCAAGACATGGGAGAGACAAGAGAAAGGTTACACTGTGTGATGCTGCACTATATTACATGTATTTGAATAGATGCAGTAATGTCGCTACATATGTGAAACAATATTTTTGGCATATATTATAAAACATACTTTCCAAATTTCTGAGCCTACACACAGTTTATGTTTTCTTTGTTAATTGTTGCATAGATTTTTGATCTATTTAGTTGTTATGAAAATGGCAATCATGATAATAATATTTATAGTTACAAATAGTAAATCTATTAAATACCTATTATACTTAAATGTATTTCTACACAACGACAGTTCAACAAGAGCTTCTTTATTCCTAAGCTGTTTGGATGTGAACCAGGCTTGGATGAAAAGCTGACAGCTGTGTTATCACAGAAATGTATGGGAATCTGCTATTAAGCCCTGGAATAAAAGGTAAAGCCCAGCACTACACTAATGCAACTATATGGCAAGCAGAGATTAACTCTGTCTGTGTGTGTGTGGGTAGTCCTGCACTCAGTAATGCTAATGTACACATTTTTACCACCCTAGAGTTTAGTTTCTCAGTAAATGAACAGGTGGCCTATTGATAAGTCTGTTGCTGAGCAGTGAGAGATTTCAGCTCCAAAATTTCAAACTTGAACCTAGAAACTATTTTCATAGCTATGTATTTCACTTAAAATGATAGCCGTTTTTCGATCCAGAACATATATGACTCTCCAGAACAGAGACTCAAATGACATTCCAGAAAACAAATTTTGAAAAAGAGATCTTTTTATAGTCTTTCTTTATCTCACATCATTCACGATAGAATTGCTTATAAAAGTCTTGTTTCCTTGATTATTTACATAATATAACTAATGTGCCTATAAAAAAGTATATTTTTACTTTTTATTATCACACATTTCAGTTATAGTATATATTTTGTAATAAAATTTCCTTAAAAACTTTCCATTTTCTCAGCTGCACCCTGCTTTAAATAACAGAAAATTGCCCAGGATATTTGGAGGTGCAGGTGGATGGTAAACTATCAGCCTCTGGACATAATAATAAACGGAAAGGAAAAAATCTATTTTCTTTTGATTGCTATAATTCAGATAGGTTTACTGGGTGGGCAAGAACTGTGAATCCATAACACACAGAAAGTTTACTTAGCAGCAATCATCCTTGCTAGTAAATTTTCTTCAAGTTAATGCCTTGTGGCTGATGTAGTGCAATATAAGAAAGCAGGTAAAAGAATTTAATCAATTAGATCCATGTGTCTTTGGACTAGGCTCTAATTTATTCTTTTTGAAAGGGAAAATAACTTCCAAGTAACTAAAAATTTAACTTGTGAAATATCACAAAATACAAAAGTACTCAAATCAGATAAATGAAGCTAATATTATTTAAACTTCCATTTTTTTACTCATTTTTAGTAAGAAATCCTAATGACTTGCAGGATAATGCATTTATGGCAGCAGAATAATTTCTATTATAAACTCTTTTTTTTTGTCATTCTGTTGGGGCCCGCTCCCTTGCATCATCATTCTAGGCCATCTTTCACCTTATCTTATAATTTTAGTTTAAGTGAATAACTGGCAGCTGTGATAATTCACATGTTCATTCATATGAAAAGCAGAGACAACCTAGTCCTTAAACAGAACCCCTTACTCATCAACTCTATAAAGAACTTGTATCTTCCAAGTACTGTCTTGGCTCAAATCTGTTTGTTTTGTGAAACCTGAGAAATAACATCAGATGTTCACTGCAGAACATTATAGGGTATTTATCTTGTATTATTATACAATACTGAATAGATGGAAGAAATATAACCATGCTGGAAATTTCCAGAAAGGTAAGCCAAAATTTCAGTCCATTTAACTGCAGTTCTGTGGCTTTACAGCATATTTAGAACCCTCTCTGAGGTTACATTTACATTTAAAGTTCTCAGGTTTTATACAGTCATCATAGTTAATTTAAGAAAATTTAATGCAGTAAATTCTTTCATTAGAAACTTCTATTATATTACTGAAATTATAACCCATGAAATGACTGTTTTTCTTTGCCCTGTAATTGTAGTGTTTATAAGATGGGTTGAATATGTTATATGCAAAGTCATTTGTTATTGGTGTCATGTCACACCACTGGGAAAATAAACAGAAATTGTCTTTTAATAGGCGATTTATAATCTATTCCCATTACCTGGAAGCACTTTGTTTTCATTTTTATTTAATGTATTTGTTTTCCTATATTTTAGCAAAATCAATAATCAATAATCAAAAATAATAATAAAGCAGTTCTCAGAATCTTGTGACATGTGCTTAATAGTATTCAATGTTACACAGACTATGCAGAAAACTTTCAAATTTGATATGGAAATAAAAAAGAATATGACAATCTGAGCTTTGTGTCTTTAAATTCAGGATATATAGAGACCCCCAAGTTAAAAAAAAAAAATCGAATATTCCCACAATTCTTTTCCTTTCTGGGGAACATATGCTGCATATACTTTCTCTTAAGAAATTCCATACAGACTAGCTCTGTCAAATGCATTCCAAAGGAGACACTGAAGGACAGGAGGAGCGTTTTCTATAATCTTGAATACAGTCTGCCATTTAATCACAGTGTAATTCCTCTCCACTCTCAGACTTTTATTTATGTCTTTCGTGCTTCAGGAAAACAGAAGATCCTGGAGACCTGCTCTGAAGTAATGCAGCTTTACAAGTAGTCTTCTTTTGCCCTGTGATCTTCCCTGCTACACCAGATCCCTCTTACTAATAAAGTGCTCCCTGGTACAGGTTTATAAACTATTTTGCTGAAAATCATTCTTTCCTGTGCTGTCACTGAGCTTATGGACTTGGATCCTGAAGGATGTTGAGCAGATGCAACTCCTGTGAAGTCAGTGCTCTACATTAGATAGGAATAAACTCTATCAGAGACCATCAGCTTTCCTTTCCTGAATCCTTGATGGAAGCCTCACATACCATACTGATACAGGATGAATTTCATTCATGTTACTTTTCTTGGTGCTTTCAATCTCATTGATTAAAATGCTCTCCATTTCACTATATATGTTACTCCCTCTCAGATTTATCTGTGGAGCCAAAAAAACCGCTCTTTACCGAGTTTCTTATTTCTAGCTTCCACTGCAGAATGGTAGGAGGAGGTTTGCATCATACTAATGGAAGAATACTTTTCATTTGTGAAACATAAACCAGCAGGACAACTTATAAAAATGCTCACTAAATGGTAGAATTTAAAAGAGGGGAGAGAAAAAAGCACTGTGCTGCATGTGAGAGTGTTTGCATGGGTCCAATTAAAATTCCTGAACATAAAAGCAAAGTTATATCATTAGGCAACATCAGTACCTCCAGTACCTCTTCCATATGGTCTTTCTACTTTTAAACATTAGATGTGACAATATGTTCTGCAACAACATACGGTTTATTGTAAATACAGTGCTTGAAGCAAAGCTTTAAACTTGTGATATCTCCTTGAAGAGAACAATGTGTTCATAAGTGAATCAAATACTAACATATTCTCTTAGTTTTTTAAGCAACCCTCTGTGTACAGATCCAAAGTCAATATTTCTACAAAGCTCCAGTGTTCTGTCAGAGGGAGAAACTGCATGCACTTCATTTATCTACAAGATGTTATCAAGTTATGGGATCAAACTGTTGAATGAATTTATCCACATGACACTTAGCTTTGTATGACATCTTGGTTTTGTTATAGGTAAACTGCAGTTAAGTCATTGCAGGATGGTTCTTATCTTTAATTTTACGAAATCTTTTCTGCCAAATGTTATATTCTAAACTTCTAGACTTTTAGGAGTGTATTTATGTTCCCCTACTCTTTCACACAAGTCTCCCAGTCTAAAGACACTTAAGGTTACTAGGGTCACAGGCTGAGTGACGAATAATTTGAATAATCAAGTATATGCTGCCAAGAGATTGCCCAATTTATACAGTTACCTTTTGAGCCTTAAGCCATTAATGTATTTATTCCTGATGTTGCACCCTAAATAATAAAAAAAATACATTTAAATGCGAATAATATAGTCATACTTAAACAGAACTGGAAGAGGAGGACACCAGAAAAAAAAAAAAAAAAAGTAGAGAAATAATATGCCTCTGTATTTTAACATTCTTCTTGCTCTTTTCTGTGTAATTCATATTTAAGGGATGAGGTCTTTGTGGAGGAGATTTTTATTTTTTTACATGCTACACATCAAACGTTATAAGGTCTAGTTATGCTCCCCGTTAAGAACTTCTGAAATGAAGCTAATAATGAATAATGATCTAAAATTTGCTATGTATTTACACAAAGAGTAATGATACATACTAAAACAAAAGCAGCCCCTATAGAACCATGAATTGTTCATGAGTCTGTATTTTGCTCTAGGTTTTCCTCCATATGAGGGTAAAATGTCCAGGGATAGGATAAAACATGCAGGGATATGGATTGTTACACATGTGGAAGCACTGAAATATAATTTATTTTTAAGGCAACTACCTTATTTTTTGTAATTCACTTAGGAATCTGTGTAAAAGTTTTGAATGTATTAAATTATTTTTTCACATTTGATTCAACTCACAGTGGGACAATCAGCTTTGGATTTCAGCTATGATTCAGACTTGATCACAGCGCATTATTACACTCACACAACCATCATTTGCTTTTCTTTCTCTGTCTAGAGATGATTGGGTTGCTTGCAGCTTTCTTAATTAAAACTCTTTTTAACCGGATTTAGGTTAAGGAGTTTAAAGAATATGATGAACACATAGTTTATGACTAAAATGGAAAATTATCTGGGAAATAAAATAGAAATGAAGCATGAGATTAGAATTTAGTGTTCTTCTGCAAATGTACTACATCATGAGTGACTTTTTCAGTGGAGGTCATATTGTAAGTTGTAGCTGTTCACTTTTTTGGGTGCGCAGCATGACAACCATTTCCAAGGAATTATATGTGCAGGTTAGGCAGGTTAGAAAATAGTAGGGTCAGTGAGAGACCAATTTTATACATCAGGAGCAGCTTTTGTGAAGCAGCTTCTATATGCAACTTAGTTCCAGTGTCAACCTGACTGATTTTACCAACAACTGTCATTTTATGGAGAATTAATTTCGATATTATTGGATTAATATTAAGATATGTGTTCCATTCTCAAGGTGTAGATTATCTAGACAGCATGACTTCCATTTCTTTAAAAAATACATTCAGAGAGAAAAAAAATACAAAAATATAAAACCTGTTTTTAACGATCCATTTATTCTTTTTAAATCCATTCTCTAATGGTAGGAAAGAATAGGGTTGGATGCGGAATGTAAGAATCTTAGATGGTTAAGAAGAACTATAACTGGAAAGGACTGGGGTTGCTTCAACTTTTCTGACTGTTACTTATTCCAAAATTTGTGAAAGTTGCCTTTGGCATTTCCTTTCCATGATTTTTTTTTTCATTAAATACAAGAGAATGAGGATGAAAAGTTTTCTTTTGTTACTGAAGGATAAAATGCCTGTACTTGATATGGAAACTCTTGTGTTGTTTTTTTGGCTATGAATAAAAGCTATGAATTTCATCTGGATCAGATCTAACTGTGTTATTGCTCACATTTCTGGTTCAGTTATCTTTAAAAAAAAAAAAAAAAGATGCAGCCTTATGTTAAATAGAGATTGCATCTTGATTAAAGAGAGAAGCAGAATAGATTGAGATGACTGAGATGATGATTATGATTTTTACCTGATTTATGTAAAGTAAACACTAACCTAGAGAATGAAAGGGAATGGATATTTAAAAAAAAAATACTATTATATTCATAGTATATATCACCTTGAATTATAGCACATATCTGATTTATCGACAAAAATGGATCAATCATTTATTATAATGAAAAGTGACAAAGTTGTGGTCTTAACTGGAAAGAACAAGATGGTCTTTTCAGCAGTGAGGACCGGTTTTTGAATGTGTCAGTAAGACAACTGCTTACAATTTGAGATACCTAGAAATACTGTGCACAACAACATGTTTCCAAAGCCATCCTCTTTCATTTCTTTTGGTGATTGCAGCTGCTACCTTCTATCTATAAAAAAAAAAAAAAAAAAAACACTTTATTTGGGGATTTCCTATGTCCACTGCTTTTTTCTCCTGCCTTCCTCTGAATTTAAGTAGTGGGAAAGTTAGAATTACCTCATAAGTCACTAGTAGAATTGCACTGCCCTGTGTCTGTGGTGCTAGATGTGTACTGTAAAACTGGTGAATTTTTTTAAGAAAGAAAATACACAGGAAAGCTATTTATATATGCATGTTAGCTGAAGAAAACAGTAGTTATAGCTTCTCAGTTAAATCTTCTTAGCAAACAAAAATAGAGTGGAATGATTTTATTTGGAGAAAACATATTACTTTCCTTCCAAATTATTCATAGCACAATGAATTTCTCTGTTTATATATTTTATTGTGCTTTATATTTTCAACAAATATTTATTGTTCTTTCAGAAAGCATGGTGTTCTCCCCAGGAGAATAATGCTGGGAACAATGAACAAATGCTGTGAGTCAGTTTAAACTTATGAAAGCCAGAACTTCTTCCTCAGAGTTGCAGTCCCATGCTTCATTCTTACATGGCAGCATATTGCTCTGGTTTTATTGCTGTCTTGCTGGTGCTAGAACACCCTTGTGTGGGGGGCGTGAATTTGTCCTGCAAAATAGGTTTAGCATTAACTTGATGGGTTTTGAATGGGTTTTGTGTGAAGCTGGTTTAAATTAAATCAGATTGTCAAGGCTTGTGTGGATAAAAGGAAGGGGTGGCTGAGAGCATTGAAGGTGAAACATTTCTTGAACTGGCAATGGAGTTTCAGAAATTTTTATCTGCTGGGCCTCAAGCTTAATTCTCTTCAAAGTTTTCAAAGAAAATATCTGGGAATACTCCCCTACATCAAAATAACTAAACCCTGCCTTCTCTAACTCAGCAAAATTAGCTATGGGATTGGTCTATGCCTGCATCAGTTGCTAATCTGCTTTGGAGAGTGTCAGCACCTCGGAGGGGTGAGGCAGGAGGGAGATGGGAACAGAAACAGGGAGACCAGAGATCTCTGCAGCTGCTGTTGTGGCTGAGCAAGTGAAATACGGAGCTGCAGCCTGAGATGGATGCAGTGGAGGCAGCAAGAGACAAGCTTCAGGATATACAGGGGTGATGGCTGAAGGCGTGGTTACCTCAAGCTGCAATCTCTGCCAATTTTTGGCCACGCTCCCCAGCATCATCTCAGTCATCTACTTTAATAGTCCTTGTCCATAACAGGCCAAACCCTCCACTGTATTAGTGGTTTAGGGTAATATATCACACTGAAACCTGTGTTTCTGACTTGCAGAAGTGTACTCTCTTCAAAGTACCCCTACAATGCCAGTAGTCTTTTAAAAGACGCTCTGTGGATGTGAAGCGGTGCTAATAACTTAAATTTCTGCAGCAAGATTCAGGAAAGCCCATGGGTGATATAACACATTGCCTAGCAACCACTTTATTAGTATTTCTAAAAGTCATAGGGATATTTGTGGAGAACAGTGTGGTCCAACTTTCCTTAATCTTGAGGCGCAAGAGGAAAAGAAGAGCCAGCAAATGACATAGCTGATTTCCAGCTGTTTACTGTTGGCAGATTACTTTGGGCTTTGGAGCTTCCTAGCTGCTAAATGCACCAGATAATTGCATCTGTCAGAAACATCCTTGTCTTCATGGCAGTGTTACCTATTTAAGAATTCCCTACATGAGGTGGTATATGATATTATTCATGGCAATTATCCAATATTATCAAAGACAATATTGAAGGGCCAGTGCAAGAAATTGCCAAATATCTTCAGGTCTCTGCTGGTTTCAGATGGTAAATGGATAACGCTCAGTTGTGCTTTGAAAGCTAGCTATTAGGATGATGATGAATTTAACTGTACCTCTGTGTGATGCTTTGTTAAAAAAAAAAAACAAAAAAAGTGCAATGTCAGTGTCATGACTTTATAGTTTTAGGCTGGTGATAAATGATTTAATGTAAGATTGCTGAAGGTACTTCATCCAGCTATGAATGTATGTATATCATAACATTTGGGTAACCAATGACAACATAATATGCAGAATGTAAACCTATATAGAAAATATTAAAAAAAAAAAAAAAAAGCAAGCAAAGCAATGGATTTATTTATGTAAGATTAAAGATTAAAGCTAATTATTTCAAAATATTTTAAATATTCTTTAATTCTTAGTATGGGAGAGAGGTGGCAATGTCTTTGAGAACAGATGGACAACAACTTTGATCTACTTGATTTTTTTAACATATGACTTCCAAAAGTTGAGAGAAGAGGTACAGAGAAAAGGTACAATAATGTGCCAAAAATTCAATCTTTCCCATGAAGATTTAAAATTTGCAGAAAAGCCTTTTGTCTCTTAAAAAAGACTTCTCATAAGATTAATTTTAATGATCTCTATATTAAATTATTGAAAATCTGATGTACCACAACTGTAAATATTATTTAGGACCTTTAAACTATTTATGACATTGCTGTAAAATGATGCTTAAAGCTGAACTTTCCAAAATTTATGTTACCTTACACATCCATCCATCATCATTTTGAAATTCTTTCTGTGGATTTCATCATTTCATATAATTTTAATAAATAGATTGGTAAATATATGGAGATTATGAAACAAAAGTACTTGGTGAGATTTTAAAAAATACCTGAACCTGAACCATTTCTTAGTGCCTTCATCCATTTTTGAATATGGCTTTAATGAAGTCTTGTACCTGATACCAAAAAAAATGAACATAGAAGTCAAATTGTAGGTTATATATTAAAAAGGCAATGGGTAAATATACTTTTTAAAGACCAGTTCTATTAAATTAAGAGACAAATTGAGTTATGCTTGCTAAGTAAACAACACTGGAAGATAAGTTTGTGAGATTGAGATAATACCTCTTTCTTCTCTTGTGCAACCTTAATGCAAAGTTGCACCATCTTTTGATGCTACATTTTTTTCCATCCTTGTTCACTTGGAATATTTGCTGTTTGCAACAATATTTAAGTAGGAGAGGCTCTGTGGCTAACTGCCACACATTCTTTTACTCTATCATAATATTAGCATAGCCAAAATTAATAGTATTTTATTTCAAGTTCCAAGATAAACAGTAAGGAATGGCAAGCATTTAAATATTTTTATTTTTTAAAAAATATAATTACAGTTCTGTAGTAACTCTTTGAAGAGAATTAAAACTTTATTTGAAAAAAAAGACCACAAATTTTGAAAACAATTTCCTGTAACCAATAACTTCTGCAAAATTGCAAACTTTCATTTAATGAAAAAATATTCTCTAAATTACAATTACAATTTTCAATTACAAAACGTTTATTTTAACTTCTCTGGATATTTTAGTCTACTGAATATAATCTTGATGAACAACTTAAAGTATAAAATATTCCGTCACTATTAAATAACAAAATAGGTATTACCAGCCAAGTAGTGAAAGATTTGATCAACTTTTCTTCTTTATTCAATTACTTCGGAAACACATATGTTTTCAATCCAGGAACATCAATGGGGAATGTTTCAGGAAGCATTGAAAATAATGGAAGTATTTCACCAAAATCTTACTGTCCTTTGAGATGAGCTGATAGTCGAAATCAACTCCAAAAAATGTTTTACAATTCTAAAGAGCAAAACATCCAGAAAAAGCTGAGGCTGTTTTAGAGTTGTGGTTGACAGGCTGTGGTGATTGAAGAGGCTTTTGGCTAGTGTGGCCTTTTATGTTGCATTCAGAGGCCACAGGGACATGTGTGACCACTCCTCAGTCGTTATAGTTTACATCCTGGTGTATTACCTTAGTGCAGAGGGTGTCACATTGTTTTAGTGTGCTAGGCTATGATTTGCAGCAACTGAAAAGCCCACAGATCCTTGTTTTATGGGTAGCATCTCTAGCATCAGGATGGAAGCTCAGCTGAAAGTAGTGACATCTTATACCGCTGTCACTGGCAAAGATTGAGAAGATGCCTAGAATGAACACAAAGTTTATAAGGCTTACAAGGAATATGCCTGCTTACTAAGCCTTTTCTACTGCTAGAATGTTCATATCAATTATATGTTGACAGTTTTTCTGGAAGACTTAATATTTCTTGATTTCAGTGGCACCTGATTACCGCTTTTCCAAGCTCAATTTTCTGTTAATTTTTTCATCTCTGCCTTCCATTATTCATGAGATTTATCTTATCTAATATTAGGTATCTAAAAGTGGGAGGTAAAAGTTTGAGATAGTTTGAGCAGCTGGAAATTATGTCAAATATCTAAGGGTTATTTAAACGGTAATAGAGTAAAAGATCTGAGCACAGAATCCCTGTCTTAATGGTTAGGGAACCTCAAGAAGAAGATCTAGTTTCTACAATCTTCTCCTGGATTATGTTCATCACATGATTAGGGACTGGATTGAGATGATTAAGGGATTGGAACAACTATCTTATGAGGAAAGAGTAAATGAGCTGGACCTGTTTAGCCTGGAGAAGAGAAGATTAAGAGGGAATCTGATCAATATATATAAATATCTGGGGGATGAATGTAAAGAAGATAGGGCAAAATTCTTCTCAGTGGTGACCAGTGATAGGACAAGGGGTAATGAGTACAAATTGAAACTCAGGAATTTCCATCTGCATGTGAGGAAGAACTTTCTTGTGAGGTTGACAGAGCCTTGGAACAGGCTGCCCGGGGAGGTTGTGGAGTCTCCTCCTCTGGAGATCTTCCAAACCCACCTGGATGTCACCCTGTGCCCCGTGCTCTGGGTGTCCCTGCTGGAGAAGGGGGGTTGGACTAGATGATACCTAGAGGTCTCTTCCAACCTCTACCATTCTGTAATGACAGTCATTGGCACCTTGTCCAAATGCCCTTCAAATGGTTCTGCACTTGTCTTGAAGCAGGTCAGCTGCAGAGAAATTGCTTGTGGTGTGATGTATGCTTGCTTGTTCAGCTGTGTAGAAAGGATAAATACTTGTTAGAGGCAGAAAATTAGATTAAAAGATTTTAAATGTAGCTCTTCACATTTTCTACCAAAATTAATGAAATGAAGCATGTTTTTTTCTGCTGTAAAGGTTTTAAAAAATACAGTAAAAGGAGAAGGAGGAATGGGAAAGTTGGAAGCACAATTTGGCTTCAGCGTGTGCTAAGAACACAGAATCAACCAATCGACCTTGAGCAAATTTGGTTTCTTGCATGTTAGTTTGCTAAATTGTTCTTAATCAAAAGCATGATAATGAGGTCCTCAAATTTGCTCGTGTTGTTGTGTGGATTCCAAGTGTGTGTCATACTTGAGTAGTTTCCTTTGTCTTCGCAATTGCGCTGTGTTTTAAGGCATGAGCACTTAGTAGTGATTTGACATTCAGTCCTTCCCTTACCTATTTCTCCTCCACGTTTAAATAACTTTGCTTTGGAGCTTCCCTGCGTACTCTATATACTCAGACAAAGTATTGTTAACCTTGTTGTGGAAACGGAGCTAGACCCAGGTGGGCTCCTTTGCATGGACGCTCCATCCCATCGACATGGCCTGAGGTTCCTTGGCTGCTTCTGCACAAGGCCAAGCCCTTCCTCAGGCTGTGGGGGCAGTTTTGCTTCTCTGAAGCTGGGGCACCAGCGGGATGGCAGCACCCACAGCTGCCTGGAAGGATGTGGTGGTGCTTTAAGGCACCATGAGCTGGAGCAAACAGCCTTGGCTTTGCTGCCCGCACGTGGCGCCTCTCCTGCAAGCAGCTTTCCCGTAGCTGTTTGCTCAGTCTCACTGGCTGGTGAAATCCACACTCCAGATGGGATCTATTTGCAGTAAAGTATCATTGAAAAAGCATAACATGCGCTAATCTTTCCAGATCTTGACACATCTGTCTTTAACACTTTGTCTTTTTTTTTTCACCCAGTGATTGAGTGTATGTTTTTGTTTAAGTCATTATTTGGCAAAGTCATAATTTAAGTATATCAAAATCGATTGGAGTTTACTGCAGACAAACATGAGCCACTCTCTAAAGTCAGTAATTAGTGCCTAGGTATCTTATATCCTAAACTGGAAGTTTTTCCTATTTTTTTTTTGTCTGAAGTTAACACATGGAGCTTGTGCCGGAGCCCCGTGAGTTCTGAAACAGTTTCAGAAGGAAAACAAATCATTCTTTTAATTTGTATTCTTCCACAGTGTCTATTGTGGCTTTCTAGAATACTGAAAGGCAGCTTTCTTCCACTAGCATTTTCTTCATTGCTAGAACAGCAAGAGGTAGCGTAGCTTATTTTCCTTCACTTGCCTTTACCTTTCCTTCAGTGCCTTCTTCGTGAAGTAGGAGGACAATGCACAATTCTGCGGGAAGTAAATAAATAATACATTGGGCTCAGCTCTTACTCAAGTGATAAATTAAGAAAATTATTAGATATGCATAGCAGATTGATAGTTTAAACATGGCTGTGAATATGTGATGAAGTAGATAGCGGAAGTGTACTGGATGTATTTTTTAAAACAGAAGTGTGCTCATCAGAGACACGGTAGTCGGAGTGTTTTTATTTAACTCGGTTTTATGGAGCTGGTTACCTCCTTTGGCAGCCTGCAGCTCCTGCGGATCTGCGGCGCCAGGAAATGATGCTGGGGCTGCTGAGCCCCACGCTCCTGCCTGCACATATAGGACACGTAGGTGGTTTGCATTAGTGACCAGTGTCTCTCCTCAGCTGCTGGAGAGAGGCCTCATTTCCATGACAGGGAATTGGGTCTTAATATCCCTGGTGTGGGAAGGTTGAGGCCTCGTGTGGGAAGGTTGAGGCCTCGTGTGGGAAGGTTGAGGCTCCAAAGCCACGAAGCGCCTGCGGTTGGTGGGAATCGCTGCCCTGTTCATCAGGAGCCTCCAGGTGAGCGGTGCCAACGTGCAGTGTGAGGCCTCCGGAGACCTCCCCGGCTGCACTCAGGCCTAGCAATTTACCTGCCTTGTTTACTGCTGTATCATTAAATTCAGCTAGCGATAACATGGTTTTACCAATACATGAGCTTGTCAGTGTATCAGGTAATTTTTTTGAGCAGCCTTTGGAAAATCCTGTCACCAGCACTGCTAAGCGAAGGCAGTGTCAACAATTCCGTGTAAATGAGATGCTGCAGCCTGTGCCGCCAATAAAGCCCTGTCTGGGGCGGGTATCAGGGGAATAGAGAGAAAAAGCTGTCAAGGTATCACAGCTCCAAAGGCAACAAGAGCGAGCCAGATGCTCTCGCCAAGGAAGGCGAGTTGGAATAAAAGCAGGAATGAGCACCCCCACTGAATTTACCCAGCAAACTTGCAGGCCTCTGAGTGTGCACATTTGTTTTGCTGTGGAGATATTGAAAGCCTGGGTTTTGGGCTGAGGTGGAAGGTGTGTGGAGCCGCTGGAGGTGGCGACCGAAGGCAGCACTGGTGCAGCAGCAGAGCAGTGAGCGCCACATGTCCTGGTTTGCAGACTTGGTGCTCTCTTGCAAACCCTGAAATAAAACTTCATTCCTTTGCTGAGCTGGTCTGTTCTGGATGCTCTTTGAAGATGATCCAGGATGATAAGAGCAATTGAATCCAAAGAAACAAAACCGAGCATATTTTTTCATGTTTCTCACAAGGCATGTTAAATTCTATGGTACTAAAAATATGTCAAGTCATCCCAGTGTCTTTGTTTGCCACAGAAACACAATGAAATGTGACACTGTTTACACTAAGCTTGTGTCTTCAGGCACGATGCTCACACTTGTCTTATTAACTGCAGATGCAGGGAGGAGCCCCCAGCCTCTCCCCTTTCCAGTACCATCACAGCCCTGTGAGTAGTGGAGATTGGAGAGTTCCTTTGAAAGCCGGGGGTTAGTTACACCCCTTCTACCATGAGACATCAAAGAAAATGTTGATCAGGGGCACGACTTCTAAAGTGCAGTTACAGGCATCTTAATTCTGTAGGAAAATGGGAAACCGTTCCATT
>JAVCKT010065596.1:0-15777 GCA_032273925.1 Rhynchotus rufescens
CACTGGCTGAAATTCTGGATTGTCTTTGTGTTTTGTTGGAGTGGATCTGTCCCCTTATCTCGGCAGGAGAAAAGGGCCAGTCTCCTGAGAAAGCCAGTGCTTTACCCTCCACAGACGTGGTGCTGTAATTGCCAGGCTCAGTGTCTGCTCCATGGAGAACCTTCAAAACGGAATATGAGCAAGATATTTCAGACTTTATAAGCTATTCATAAAGTATCCAGGTTATTTCTGACTTATTCACTTAGTGCTCATAAGAATTTAGGATAGAAAGGTGGAGGAAACGACTGAAATAGCAGTGGGAGCCATTTGTGGACTGCTAATATATTAACTGTCCCTTGTCAAATACACAAGTTTCTTAGCTCCTACTCATTTTGTCTCATTTCTAGCTAGAAAGAGATGATATTTCCAGTGCTTTTCCAGTGTTTGAAATGGTCTTCATTCTTGTACAACACTTAAAACGAAGCAGGTTCATTTGTGGTGAATTTATACATGTTGTATTCATTCCTTTCCTCTTCAATTTTCTACCTGAGAACTGATTCTGAGGATTTTTTAAAATCTTTATGTAGCATGTCACATTTGGTCTAATGCTAAGAATTGTTTAATCTTGCGTATGCTGCTGAGATAAAATAAGCAAGGGGAAAAACTGAAAAATGCTTTGCAGAAATGAACCTTATTACAGCTTTCAGGAAATGACACTAATTAAAGCTGAGGCAGACATTTCATTCAAATCTCTCTCTTCAGCTGTTCATTGCATATTGAAAATAATGTTGTGATAATTTATCATAGTTAAACTACTTAATGGGCAGTTTCCAGATGAAATTTTTACTTAATTCTGGGAGATAAAAGCGATTTGCTTCTACTGCATATATTCAGACTTCTTAGGTCTGCATACAGTGCCTTAGAAACTGGCTTTGAAGTTCTTCTGCGTCAGCCACCAGTATATAGATGCTATTCCTATGCGTATTACTCTTTCCATTCCATATCTTTTCTTCTGTCTTATCGAGTGCCAAAAATGTGGTTTGGGTTTTGGCATTAATGCATGTCATGTTTGTTACAGATTAATTATTTGTATGCAAGAGGAAATGTGGAAAGGAAGCAAGGAGAAAGAAAATAAAAATCAAAAGTGATGGGACTGACTAGATTTTAAGGTCTTGCATTGCACATGTGACTGCTACATAGAAACCTTATAGACTTGTGAATTTAAAAAAAATATATATGAGCAAGATTTGTTCTCCTAGCCCAACTATTGAGCTAGAAACATCATGGGATCAGGCTTTTTTGCTGAGTTTGGCAGCCTGAGAATACTTGGAAAGTAGAAGTTCTTTCTTTTTCCTATGGAAAAAGTTCCAGTCATCTGTGGGTGAATTCTCATTTTCCCTGATTTCCTTTTCTTCTCTTTAGGATTTTCTATTGAAAAAATACGTGCTATAAAGTGAAGATTGACCCAGACATATTTCATATCCAGAGTCTTCCCATGGTTTTGGTCAACAGTTTCTCCTTTGACTCCTTTTATTATTTTTATTTGGTCTTCTCTCACTACGTTCCAATTTTGATGTGTGTATACATGCATGTATACATTTTTGATGTGACATACATGCATGTGTCTGGATATGTACATTCCTGATGACACCATCTTTGGGTCATTTTGGCTCTGCATGATAGGCTTCATAGTTGTTCTTGTTTAGGAATTTGTGTGAGAAAGGAGACAAAAAAAGCTCAATATAGGAACAACAAAAAAGTACAGTTAAGTATGCAAAAATTAAGGAATCTTAGATTGTGCACAAAGTCAAGGAGCTTTTAATAGAGCTGCTAGTAGACTTTTAGTATACCACTTTTTCATAGGGTAGACTCATTTCCCAGGTGGATACTTATCAAAAGATAACAATTTGTATTGTAAAAGCAACTGGAGCTGGTGTCAGTACATCGTTTGTTGGTGTTGGAAGGTACAAAGTGAATGAGGAAAGGATTCTATTTAAAAATACAAAGACAGAAAAAAAAAAAGTGGCTTGTCTTGATTTTTGACTTGAGTTAGTCAAATTTAAACTGTTTTAATTTGTTTCTGTGGAGAAAAATTGATTACAGAGCTTTTGTCTCTTAGGATTCCTTTTTGTTTATCAACAAACACAAGAGTGCTGTTTCTCTGGACACAATGAGAAGCAAAGCAACCCAAAGCTGTAACCCATGATTACCTCGCCTATTTTTTTGCATTGCAAATCACTATCTTAAATTATTTATATTTTTGTCAAATTAATTCAATACTGGGATGCACTATATGAACATGCAGCGCATAGAAGGAATCGTTGATCCAACAGATCCCTTTCCCAGAAGAGAAATGGGAGGCTTCTGTTTTTCTTCCTTTCCTCCCACCACTCTAGCTGGCATCCCTGCCTCCCTAGGAGCAGGGAGCACTTGTTCCCATCCTGTTGTGCAGCCATGGAAATGCGGGCAATGCTTCCACGACTACAACTTCTGGAGGGTTATTGTGCGTCTATTCTCAAGGAACTATATTTCTTAAGAGCTTTATGTTTAAATGAGAAGTTACATGCATGAAATATTTCATATATACTTACAAAATATGCAATATAAATGCAAATATAAATATTTGAAAAATCTAACCCTTTTAAGAACACTGAATGCTATATTTGAAGCAAGTTATTTTTAGGTAGGAAAAAGTAACAAGTACGTTTTCCAATGTCCTCTGTTGGTGTATGACAGGGATTCCCAACTATGAGAAGCCCAGAACTAGTGGTAGGGAAGCTGCTTCAAAGCTGCATGCAAAAGCTTTCTGAGCAGCTAAATAATCTCTCATACTAAGTTTGAAAACCTTTGATACAAGCCATGTAGGTGGAACTAAAATGCACTGAGCTGAGTAGAAGGGTGACTTTCTGCCTTCTCAAGACATACAATGAGTTTAATCACAAGCTTTTGACTGAAAACTCATAGCATGTTGTCAAGTAGCATAAGTAAAATAGTTAAGAGAGAAAAGAGTTTTGTTTCAAAGGTAAGAACAAATAATCAAGTAGCATAATAATAAGGGAGATGGCTGAAAAAAATGTATATAGAACAGAAAAATATCTCATTAATGGGATGTTGTGAAATTTATAGCTTGGGTGAAGAGCAGGCTAGAGATGTGAACATTAGCCTTCAGGATTGCATTTTGGTCATTTTTTGACATAAGGCTATAAGAATGATACATTGATTGCCTTATTTTTTCAATTCCTAAATGTCTTTACAATTACTTCCCCCCCACCCTCCATGGTAATTCTTACTTCTGTAATATATTGTTGCTGAAATCTGCAGGGGAAAAAACAAAGGCAAAATGACTGTTACAGAATAGTACATAGCTAAAGCTATAGGTTGTTAGGAACATTTTTCCAGCAAATCTATTCTCGACTTCAGCTTCACATACTTTTTGCAAGAGTTTTCACAGATGATTTTTAAGGAGGACAACTTTCCCACTGCAGTTGCTGAGTTGGAGGTCATGTCTGATAGCATGTCTGATTGGTAACTCTTAACAAGCTCAGACTGGGTAGCAAGGTGAACTCTTACTGACATATGGGTCTGTTGAAACATCTATATGATTAGATTCTTTGAAGTTCAACAGGTCAAAAAGCTCAAAAGTCTGGGTACAGCAGCAGATAACTTGCTCTTAGTGCTCTGTTTTAAGAGATGCATTGAGATTTCTGAGATAACTATCAGTGGAGCCAGGCCCTGAGAAGGCCTGCAGTGCTTCAGAGGGACACACAGAGCCAGGGAATGCTCCAGTTTACTGCTGCGTGTGAGTGCCAAAGTCCTGAGGCTTGGGCACTTCAAGTCGGAACATGCAGAAGGTCAAACCATTGCACAACTTCACCTCCCCCTTGTCTGCTTGTGCAGCATTCTCCATCAATGTCTTTTTCCACTTACTTCTCAGCTGCCTCTTCTCAACACTAGCTGATCCTCAGTTCTCTGCTAGCCAATTCAGATTCTATTAACTCCTACGTCAGGCACTTCTGCTTATTTTTATTTAAGATGATCTATTTGTTGTCTCCTTTCATCTTTGCCACCACGTTATTCATACAGTACCTTACAGATGTTTTACAGGGTGCGCTCCTAAAGTAACTGTAACTTCTGTTGTGCTTGGATACCTCAAAAGCTACAACAATCCTTGATTTTCTTTTCAGTTTTGATTTCTTTTCAGTTTTCAGTGACACACAATGCCCCTTCTTATAGCATGAGCTCTTCATCAAGTTCACTTTTTTTTTCCATCTCTGAGAACAAATAGCTCACTTCAAATATAACCTTCTTCCTGAAGACCTAAGTGGATGCCTTGGACTATGCTGAGGCTGGACAGTTGCTACCTGAACAGATCCTGTTGTATCCTTGCATGTTTGCTTGCCTGTCTTTCCTTCCCAGGGAAATCTTGTGCGGCGGGGAAGAAAGGGAACTCTTGCCTGTCTGGATAGGGTCATGATACATGAAATAATGGTCAGGACAAGGCAGGCCAAATTTTTGGCCTCATCTCCACAAGTTTAGCCACAGCTTTAGCCTTTCAGCCAAGAGGCTGGAATTCTTTTCTAATCCACCGTTTAGCTTATAAAACAACCTTTTTTTTTTTTTTCCTTCTGACAAAGTTTTAATTAGGATTTTCTTTCATGAAACTTTTCTGAGGCCAGATATTTAGCAGAACTGCTGTCTGCTGGGAGATGGGACAATTGAGTGCTCTCTTGAAGTCTCTTAAATTATTGCTAATTGTCCAAATTTAATAATGCCAGTAAGTGCTGGAGGGGAGATGATGCCTGCAGCCTTTGTGGTAGCAGACCTAAGATGGACTAGAACTCAGAGGAGGTAAACCTTGGCTGGAATTAGACTCAGTGCGAGTTAGACTCACGTTGTCTGAGAAAATCTAAGCTTAAAGCAAAAACACATGGCTTAATGGTTGAGGATTTCTGCTAGCTATAAAATCTTTCTAGTAATAAAAAAAGGTCTGACAAGAAGGTACTACTTTTATTAGGACTTGTGCTCCAAGGTTCAGACTTGGGCTAAAGATGGAAGCTGTGGCTCTCACTCGGTTCCGTGAGTTTTATTTTACTGAGCTACATTTTGGTGTGAATAACCAATTTAAGGTTTCTGAGGCTGTATGTCTTGCCAAATATTTCGTTCGTCTTCAGCTAATCCTATAGGCTGCATAAGTTCCAGGACACAGATTTACTACACTGAAGCACTGCCACTGAATTTAGAAAATCTGTTTAAATATATGAATACCTGCCTTTATAATTTGCAAATCAGCTGCTTTTGTTCCCAAGAAGACTTATTAAGGCTGGAGATGTAGTTCAAGGAATTATTTTATCGAGTATTTATTAGAATCTGTGTCTTTCTACGAGCCTCATGCCTTTTGAAAAATATTTGTTTTGGAGTACTCATCAGGCAGGGTTCAATGAAACATTAACATATGACAATACACGATATATTTATGTCATAATATGCTATCAATTTTGGAAAAAATGTGATTGATAGTTTGATCCAGAGTGTATGTAGATGTCCACTTAGGTTCTATCAATGTAGGAAGCATTAATAACATGAGATTTTCAAGGGTCCAACTATGTGTAGGCCAGGAGCCAAAATAGTGAAGGGAATATACAAGATCAGTGAAATGGTAGTTAAATTTAGGAAGAATGTTTTCTGCTATCCTGCAGGAATTAGCAGGCTTACCTTTTCCTTGCCCCAGTTTAGAACATGCACTCAGGAAAAAGAGAGCAAATGTCAAGCAAATGTTTTAATTATCAACTGTTTACTTGTTCTAGGACTGCTGTCTCATCTCCACGTAGCCCGCAACGGAAAGATAAAATCTTACGCTGGGCTGATAGGAAGCCACTGATTATGAAGGGAACCTGCATTTAGATGTTTACAGCATAGACATCTATGTTTGTTCATTAATGCCTGCATAATTCCACACATGCTCTTTATATTTTGTCTAGACTCCGAATAAAATAACTCAATGGCCTGCAGTAATTACCTTAAGATTAAGAGAGTATTTTTTTCCAGATTTGCTATTCCAGTATCATTTGATTAGTGCTAGCCCAAGGCTGACAAGGAACCAAACTATGTGACAGGGCCTGCCGGTTAAACACTGTGTTAAAGTACTACGCAAAGTCTTGCTCTGTCTGGCTATAGAAAAAAATGACTTGTGTGTAGCTGGAAGAAAGTCAAGTGTCCTTAGTGCCAACCATAATCAAATTCAAGACGACTGATGGAGTCGTGACGGGGAATATATTTTCAGAATAAGCATAATGAGAACATAAAAATATGTTTTTTGTATATGTATTTATTCCTGTAGAGAGAGTGAACTACAGAGTAAGTGTTTTACTTTGCCGTAATCCATGCAGTTCCATTCTGCATGGGTAATAAATGTTATGTACCTTTTAAGCATATACCCACAGGGGTTAGCAATTTAATTGTTAGTATGAAAAATAACTCCACAGTCCATGAAGATGATGCTGTGTAATATTTGCAACTAACTAATGTTTACTAGCTATCCAGGTTGATGCAAGTAGAAATTACTATATACAATGCTATTAATGAAATATTCAAATGGTGTTTGTACCAAACTTACTCAGAAATGTCATCTTTGCTTTCATCAGATAATTGGTTATATTCATCCTCTAAAATTTTGAATCAATTAGGCCATTGCTGATTTTATGAATTCAAATTACATTAGAAGCTCTCTGGGGCAGGGACTTGTCACTTCAGTGTTTTCAAAAATATACTTTGATTGCAATTGAAATTTTGATGTTGCCACAATTGAATTAATAACAGTAATAGCAGAAGACAGAAGTCTTTTAATTTCATATATTTATGGCATGCATTACATATTTTGTGGACTTTTCTACTTCTGTTCAGATTCATCTGAATCTGAGAGATGCTATCAGTACTTTCTTAAAATTTGAGGGATTTGCTCTATTTTACCTCCACATGTACTTCACTGATATGCCCTGGATTCTCCTACGTAATGTAAGACAGTGCAAAATTGTAAGGTTCATAAATTACTCATTTCTGAATAATTGTCACTTTCGTACAGGTTTGTTTTTCTTTGTAAATACATAAAATATTTCTTCTGAGATATAAAAAGTGCATTTAAAGGCAAGAGGCAATATATAAAAATGAAATAAAGTCTAGGAATGTTTAAGTCTAGTTTTACATGTTTTTGTATCTGAATGAGTTCTTGTAGTTATAGAAAGAAAAAAATGGTATTTAGGTAGTTGAACAGTGGGTTTATCTTTACTTGATGGCAATCCATAAGTATATTTTAAAAAAATACAGGTTGCTTAGTTTATGAGCATTTACAAGTCCTCTTACTGTTTTCTTAGCAGCAGTCAGATAACAAAATGAACAGATGTCTTTCCCAAGCTCCTTTACAAGAGCTCAAGAAGAGGGGGAAATGACTTACTAAACATAACTGATGCTAGGAAACAGCTCTCTTCGTCAGGGATTATTTGCATGGGGATGCAGAGTGGTTCTTGCTGTGAGTAGACAAAGCCTGTTCCTGACTGCATCCTGACTGAGGTGCATATATCGTGCTAACCCTTGGCGTGGTCTCTGTGGCGTCAATTTGTTATAGAGGGTTGTGTGCCTGAGGTTTGTTTTCAGACTTGTAGATAACCTTTTTAGGTTATTTGGAGATTTGAAGAGGGGGCCTGCTCTGAACTGAGCATTATAGTGCTGCAGAGGAGCAGGAATCTTGCAGAAATGAATTGCTGCTGGTCTCAGCAGCTCTGAATATTCATAAGGGACTCAGGGAAGGTCTTCTCACCCTCTCAGGTCAATCTCTGCGGTCTGAGAGGCAAGGTGACTTCTGGCACTGGTCTCCTGACGCGTTCCCCAGTCATTCTCTCCAGTTGGGTGACTTCTCATAGTTGCTGATGCAGGCCTCTGATTAAAAGACATTAGCTCAGAATGTAAAGTTTGTTCTGGAGAGTTGTCTAATGTACTTCGTGTTATGCAGAATCATCCCTGTCTTGCTTATCTAATATGGGTGGAAAATAACGTAGGTTATGAAATTTGCAGGAGAGACTTGTGGCCACAATATTTTGAAAATAAAAATGCCTGATGAGTGTTTATGCTGTTGTTCAGCCATATGCAAATTGGCTGATGATAAATGAATGCAGTGTTTTTTCTGCATGCAAACTTAAAATGTATGAGACGTGAAATCCTCTACCCTGCAAAACTCAAGCTGATCAGTAAAGCTAACTGAATGTTTACTTCTTTGGTTTCCTTTTCTGTGGATTGGCATGGAGAAGGGCAAAAAAAAGTATTACCTCTGAAATAAATCTGTCACTACCTGATCCTACCACAGATGGTATTTTGGAAGTACTTTGGATGTGGGTGCTTGTTTAGAAATTCCCACCCCTACCTTTCAGTACATTTGACATCCAAGGAGTTCTGTCTCTGTGTTCCGTCTCTGAATAGTGCCAAGACGGTCGTTCTCTGTTAACTGGCTTGTTGATTAAGCCTTTACCATCTGTGCTGGGACTCGGGAAATTCTGGAGTTACCGCATGACATTGCTTTGCTGTGCATTGTGCCTATGTGTTATGTACTTCGTGGCACTTGCACTGTGTCTTTTGTGTATCCCTTCCAAAAGGGACACAACTGCTCCTTTACTTCAACTCAGCCACATGCTAAACACATGCAGTTTTGTTCACAGGATTTACTGTTGTCTGTTAGTCAGGCTTCCCTTTGATGACAACCTTTGACATTATCAAGCAAACAATAGCAATGATTTGTTGCTATCTGTGTTGCAGAATAGGCTGCTCTCATCAGGAAGGGTCTAGAATTTATCCCATTTAATAATGCTGTATGGTATCAAATATTGAACATTTCATTTAGGTTAATGACTAGGTCCAAATGTATTCAATGTTACACAATTTTATTAGTCAGCCTACCATCCTTGTCCTCCTTTCACTTGGCAGTAACAAGAAAACCAGTGACAGCAAACCTCTTCATTGGTGTTTTCCATGTATGCCATTCTGTGCTAATGATAGGTCTGTGTTTCATACTCACCCAGCCTAACTGAGCATGTTAGGACCTATTTTATCTTCTTTCAAACTGTTTTTTGCATCAGGTTGCCATGTTGGTGTCAGTTTTCATATTTATGTCATATGTGGCCTTGCTTCATAATGTTTTCATTTTTTTCCAAAACCTTACCAGTTGAAGGTGAAACTTTCTGATCTTCAGAAGTCACCTGGAAATCTTGTAAAATTTGCAGTATTTCAAGTTTTTAGTATATCTCGAAGTACAATGGGAAATAATGTTGTGTCATTATAACATGCACACATGAAGATGAATAGAAAAAAAGACTAACGGTTCAAGATCAACTTTAATTGGAATAGTTAGATTCTTGAATAAGGAACCTTTTTTTATTCATGAGAATTCTGTTTTGGTAAGTGTTAGTGTGTTCAAAACAGAAAAACCTTTCAGCTGAGAGTACTGGATGAGGCAGCACTGTTTCATACTCAGCTTGCTTCTGTACCCTGGATAAAACCCATTCTGCAGAATGTGTTGTTAGATCTTTGGAAAGGTTCTGATCAGGAACCCTCTTCCGCAGGCAGTTCTTGCAGAGGGAGCGGTGGATAGTACCACGGCTTATCCCATTGTGAGCCTGATGCTGTCAAAGATGTGGGCTTGATCGTTGCTTGAACTTCACTTTCCTGCCCAGGTATTTTCTTGCTTATACTTCCAACAATAATGATGTCACTGATTTCAAAATATATTCTGTACTTTTGGTTGGAATAAGAAAGGCTATTTGTACATTTCTCTTTTTGCTGGATTCACTGCAGTATTGTCTAGACAGAGGTGACCTTGTTTGCCTCACATGGTTCCACCTAGATATAAGCCTTATTTATAAACTGCCAGAGATTGCTTGCTTGCTTGCTTCATGATGTTCATTATGGAGAAGATAAGAATTTGACAGAGCTTATAAAATATAACGTAAAGTTGCATGGACCAAAGTTTTCAAGTGTTTATTGAACTTTGGAGGTATCTTGTAGATGTCTAGCAGCTATACTGGCCATCTTGGAGTTCCTTTGGTTTCATCTGCATCGTGGACATGCATCTGTGAAAAGCACCGTGCTAGGTCTTGCAGTAGATGTTTTTGAAAAAGGCAGAACATATCTTTTAATAGTACTTTATTTTGTGTAGCCTTTGACTCATTTACAATAGATGTATATAATTCTGTGTTGAATTTTGCCAGTCTTTTCAAAGCATAGTACATTGCCACAAGTCTTGGGCTTATTAGGGGAAATATTGTGCTGGACTTCTGAGAACTTTGGAAACTCCTCACTCCTGGCACAGAGTGACAGCGCATTCTTGGACTGATCTTCCATTTTGTCTTTTCTCCTGTTTTTTATCTGAATAATTGGAATTCATAAGCATGATGTAAGAATGAACTGCTGTTTGGATATTCCAGTATTGTTCTGATGGAAATGATGTTAGTATATAAAGTGGAAAAAGAAAGCCTTGAAGAATGTACTGACTTTTACCCATAAGAGGTAAATACTATATTTCCTGGATGTTCAGAGTATTCATTTGTTTTCATTCAAGGTAGTTGATTATTATTTTTTTTATTATTTTTTATTTTTATTTTTTATTTGACCAAAACTTAATGGAAGATAATGTTATTCATAGCACTTGAATAAAGGAAGCCATAATTTTCCTTCATGGTCAAGGAATGGTTGGACTCAATGATCTTGAAGGTCTCTTCGAATCATTTTGATTCTATAATTCTATGACCCTATGATTCTATGACTTGTCAAAATGAAACTTCTTCTTTGGGTAACCAAAACTAAACCAAACAAACAAAAAACAACAAAAATAGAGATAATCACAAGTCTCAAATTTGTGGTAAATTCACTGCAGAAATTACTGATCACTGTCTTTATTTCAGAATTTGAATGGAATTTTTGAGTAAAAAAGTAATATTTTAAAATTTTAATACAAGTCAGATGAGATGTTAAAAATAATCACAATATTGACTAATATTAAAAGAACTGAAGAATAAACCATGCTGGCAAACTGGCATATTTTTTCCACCAGATCTTATTGACATTGTAAATACTCATTCTCTTAAACTATCCAGGGAGAGTTCACTGGAGGATCAGAGGAACAATGAAGTAAAAGGAAAGTAAGTATAGTAAGTAATAAGAAAAGCATAGTGTTGTGAGGAGAAGAATAAAGTAGCTTTGTGATTTATATAAATGAATAGATCACCTATACAGCTGATTAGTTTGAAACAATATCATGGATATATAGTGGCAAAACTATTACATTGCAAAAGCTGGACAGCAATGAATCAAAAGATTATGTAACAGGATCCTTAAAGAAAGCAACAAGCAAAGCTGTTATTCAGCCTCAAAATACCAGTCTTATTTTCAGTAAGATTTTACCTGTGTATATGTACATTCATGTGAGTTGGAAACTAACTGCTTTTAAACAGCTTACTCCAATTTTTGGCCATTGATAAAGATCTTACGTTTCTTTTAGGAGTTTGTAATTCACTTTCAAATGAGAAGAGATAAGGTGAGAGAAAGAAGCTATAGATGTTCTTTTCTGCTGAAATTTGGGTAATTCCATTGAAGAAATCAGGCAGTGACACATGGAAAGGGAGCACCGTATACAAATAAATCATTCTTGACATATCCCTTGGGCAGTTGGCTTTCTCATGCTATGCAGTGCACTGGGATGTTCTATTATTATTTTCCATGTGATTATATGAGTGCATATGCTGTCACTTTCCATTGCTGGAATAAGCTGTTTGAGCTGGATTGTTTTCTGTGTTCAAATGCTTTCCCTTTTATTCCTTAATGAAAAGTTGGTTTTGAAGCAAAATTGGGGCCTACTAAATTTAGTCAGCAAAGAAAAACATATTCTTTCTTTCTTTGTTTGCATCTCTGTAAAGAAGAATCAGCAATGGTGAGTGGTGCGTTAGATACTTAGATGTTTAAAGATGTTACTTAGATGTGTGAAGTAAAGGGCACAAAGTGAAAATTTATATTTGTTCCCAATTTTAAGACCTTCTCTTGACTGTATAGGCAACTAATACTCACGTCAAAAGGATCTGTATCTCCTCACATCAGACTTAAAGAAAGGTGTCTTGCATGAAGCAGTTGAAGAGGTAACAACGGTCTTGTAAGCAGCCAGGTGAGGCCTAGTGTGGTTTTCAAGGTGATTCCATTTCCTTACATCCTTCCTCCCCGCTTCTTTTACAGCCTGACTAGATAATACTGTTTTTGCTCTATTAAACTGGGACTCAGACCTCTGTGACTCCTGGTCAAACTCCGTCTGATTTGTCCTGGAGGGAAGAAGAGTCCTGTTACGTTCATCTGTTGATGCCCCCTCCTCTACCATACTTCATTTGACAGTTATTATTTCTCACTGCCTGAAGATGCTTGTTAGAGAGGCAAACATAGTGTTTAGCAGCCTTATCAGCTCAGAACTCAATATTTACTACACATCCTTGTGCTACGAAATCCTTTAATACAAATCCTGTAGTACATCCTTGTCAGCACTGAGAAACATGCTCAATATTTGGTACAAGGAGCAGAAATGCTAGTTATTCTGTGGCAGATTGATTATTACAGTAAATACTACTAAAATATGACTGCATTTTTTTTCTGTTATTTGCTGCATGTTTCAGGACCTGCATTGCTGTGGGGAGTCATAGGGATTACACAAGTTGGTAGCAGTGAGAGAGGGGATAGGTTCCAAATACCGAAAGTCCGGGTAGTCCTTTGGCTTACAGTATTATCATCTCTATTACTAACATGTGACTAAGAGAAGAGAGTAGATTTCATCACCCAAATTAAGGCATCTTATTAGCCAAGGTTTTGCCCTGAGGCGAAGGTTTTGTACGACAAAATCATATGTGCAGTATTGGCCTGTTGTGCACATACTTGGTGCTCAGCTCTTGGTTTCTCCTTCTCCAGCAGAGCACATTGCTCTCTCTGCTGTTATGCCAACACACTTTGTGCAGCTGTGCTGTGAATTGAATTTGGAAGTAGATGACTCGGAAGGAAAATTTAAAAGCCTATCAGCTGGGAAAATTCAGCCATCATTGTAGAATTCTCATGAAACCATAGCCAAATTCAGAGGATAGTCTTCTGAGGAACCTTGTGTAGTAAATGAAGAGAAAGCAGTATTTCTTGGAAGGGCTTCCCAGTCACTGCAGAGGGAACTCGCTGGCTAAGTCTGTAAAGCTAATTAATGTGAAGATGCCTTATAGAACGACATTTTGGAGGAACCCTAACTCTGAATTGTCCTTCTTTGTAGATTTGAATAAATATTTTATTAAGTTTTCTTATGCTCCCAGAATGTGTAGGGTCATATATTTTGTGCAAACTAGGTTATTACCAGGATCGTATACACAAACTGGGATTTTTTTTGCAGTCATCCATTCTATAGTAATCAATGCGAGTACACCTTGCCAATCAGTGGAGGCACCTGCCTGCTCTCTTGGGACTGTATGAGAGGAAACACCGGAGCTTAAGAAGTGATTTTGTGTTTCTCCTTTAGCAGCATCCTGTGCCTGTGATTTAAGAGGTTTTCTACTGGCCCTGGCAGTTCTAATGACTTGTTCTGCTCACAGCTAAGAGACACTGTGTGTGACTGTGAAAAAACAGAGCTCCTTCAGAGTCTGTTCACTGCTCTGTGGTCTGGGCAGAGGATTTCGGAGAAGCTACAGCTTGAGCATACTACCTGCAAAATGCAGCTAGTGTTTCAATCAAGTTCACTTGCAGTATCACTGACTGCTACTGGCTGTGTAGGCATGGTTAGCTATCAGTCTGTTAAATGTGCATGCTGGTATGTCCCATACACGCCTCAGAAGGTTATTTCACAGATCTATTGTTAAAGTGTTTAAAAATAAACTGTGGCTTTCAGCCACAGTCCAAGGTTAGAGGGTCGGCGAATATGCCCTTCTCTTCTAGCAACACAATAGAGAGCCGAGGTATTCAGGTCTTACATTCTCAGGAGATGAAGAAAAAAAAAATGTTTTCATGTATCTCTTTTCCATCTCATAATCAATTACTAGACTTCACTTACAATATTATAACTCCAGTTTCTAGGAGGCAAGACTACTATTAATTGTATGAGTTGCATGGATTTTCATGTAAGAACCGTCTAATAGGTTAAATTATTGGTCCCATTTAGTTAATGCTTTTTAGTTACCTCAGTTCAGCCAGCAGGATTTCTTCTGCTTTTCTTTACTTTCTCCTCTTTCAGTGAAAAATCCATGAGGTGACAATAAAGACAGAGAAAACTGATATATAAAAGGAAACTTTTTTAGACTCACAAGAATTATGGCAGCACTTCTATAAAACGTTTCTATAAATTTAAAAGGTTTAGAACCATAACACTTGCATAAAATATTTTTGGAAGTGTGAAATATACATATTACATGTATATATTCTTATGGTAGATTGAAATGATTTAATATACAATGGTGTACATACTTTTCAGATGTTTTTAGAACTTTCTGCAGAGGGAAAATGGGAAAAGAATAAACATGCCAATGCTAAATGTTCATGCTGGTGTGTTGTATTCCCATTTTTGTGTTTGTGTATATCTGTGCATTAACAATGCCATTATTCACATTTTTAGAAGAAAATTATTCAACTTTAAGTATTATTTTGCCAAAGTCTTCCAAACAGAAGCATGCTTTTATTTTTTAGTCATTCACATGTTCCTAGAGAGATTGTTGCAGAAACACGTTTTGCATAAGTTTTTATTCCACAATTTCATTATTTTGTATTTCATGATGAGTTTCATGATGAGTCAACTGAAGTATGAAATTATGAGCAACCATTTCAATACCAAACACAAAATACACAGTGAAAAGAAGTAGAAACTTCCTCCATTATTCTTTGTTTAGATGGCAAATGATACCGTAGATAAATGATGTATACATAAAAGAGTCAAGTAGGATAGACACCATCTGTTGTCACTTGTAGCTCTCTGTAAATGGAATCTGGTATGTAGCCTTCACAGGCAGTGCAAGAAACGTTTTCCTGTCTCCTTTTAAGATGTGAAGGTAGGATAGCCTGCTCCTGGTCAGCTTGTTGCAGAGTCAGAGCTCAAAGGGGACTCCCTGAATGATGTTTGCAGAGTCAGAGTGAACGGTGATGCTGGAAAAGCTTCTGCAAGAGCACAACACTAAATGAAGATATAATAGGTCATGACAATTCTTGAATCATATGATGATATGCTTTTCAGACATATAGATATAAAATAATTAACAAAATCAGAAATAAAGTTCATAAAAATCTGAAATGGTACTACTGCATCATTCAAATCCATCCCCAAAACAGGGACCCTTTTAGGTCACTACAGTAGTCATTTTTATGTGCAAAGGAAAAAGCATTGAACAGCAACATTCTTGCTGTGATTTTATGCCTGATTTTTCAGATGTTGTTTTTAAGCAGTTTCACACCATTAAAGATACAGACAATTAATCCTTACTAGCCACATGAAAAGCAAGAAATGAAAGTCATTTGAACCCTCAGCAGTTTCATTCACACAGAATCTTGCCTGTCAAGAAGCTTGGGTTGTTTTTTAACCTTGTTACATGAAGCTCAGGGATGAAGGACAAGGGAAGTAAAGCAACTAAGTACTCAAAGAATTCTGAGAATTCCTGAGGCAGTAGTTCATAATTCAGGCATTGTTTCCCCTTGGGAGGCATACCAACAGAATTAAATGAGAAAACAAAGTGCCTTTTTCAGTGTTGCACTTTTACTTGTGGAACACGAGAG
>JAVCKT010065674.1:0-15773 GCA_032273925.1 Rhynchotus rufescens
TCCCAGAGGGGAAAGGCTTCATCCAATAAAGCTGGAGGCATCTTCCTCCTCATTATTCTCCATACTAATGAGAGTGTTTAGCATTCAAAGCTTGACTGGTTCTGCAGCCTGAGTAACATGGAGCTCAACTCAAACAGAAAAGGTCCAGCAAGCTGCAGGGAAGCTGCTCAGCACTGGGGCTCCAGGGGAATCTCTCTCCATTAGTAATCATTAAGCACCGAAGGAGGAAATTAGAAACAGGGCCTGTTCTGTGTTAGCCATCTTTACCAAATTCACCGATACTGATAGGTTTTCTTTCCATCAGTACTCCACTAATCTCCATACAGGTGAGTAACACCCAGAATATGCAGATATTGAAATCCCAGGCAGGCTGCAGATGTATGTAAAGCCATGGGGAAGAGTTTTTCAAAACCTGCACCCTCCAGGATTGTCTCCTCCAATAGCATATGATGATTTCTTTGCTTTGCCAATCAAAGCACCTTTCTAACAAAAGAAAGAAAAAAATCATGATGAAAAGGAAAATTAACCCCCTGCAGAAAAATCAGTGTGTTCCTGGGCCTGAACATCTGCCTGAGCTGCTTTGTGAAGCACTTAAATGCCACTATAAGCATAGTTAGACACAAAAGCACGGTGGGGTAAAGCTACTCAATTTAGGGGCTCCATGGAAAAGTTGGCAGAGCAGCTGACTTTTGAATTGTAGTCAACAAGGTAGAGAGAGGTAGCTCACAAGTTGTGTTTTACTTCACATCTACCAGTACTTTTTGTTTGCTTGCCTATGTCTCAGTTCATAACAGCCACCCAACTCTGATGTTCCCCCCAGGACTACTCCAGCATCCTTAGACATCCACCCACAACACCTGGGCTGCTTGTTATGGCCCCTTTGAAGCTATGAGCAAGAATCCCTGGGTACCCAAATCCTCCTTCCCTGCAGAGATACCTCTTCTCCATTCAACTACAGGCTGCCTGCTGCTAAGCTAGATCTCTGCAGCTGTTTTGTCAGCTACAAGGACAGCAGTACCTACCAAGAAAGAAATCTAGGGCAAGAATGCACTAGAAAAGTAAAAATTCCATAGAAAACACAACTTCCCTGTTCTTCTGCTCTCAGACCAGCCCTTGACAGAAAATCTTGGGACAATAGGATGTTCCTTGCAGATTGATGCTGTAGAACAAGTAACAAAGCAAATGGTGAGAATGTGATTGACACCTATTGTCTTGGAGGGAGTACCCATCAAAAAGTTTTTTTTCTTTCTTTCGAAAGTTCAGTGCAAAAAATAAACTGCAATTAGAGATGACTTATTCCAGTACCTTAAGTATCAGAAATGTGAGAAATCTCTTACCATTGCTCTCCCCCTTGCAGATAGACTACCTCACAGTGCTAAAAGGTAGAGGTGACAAAGCTAATAATCAGCAAGAGGCAAAGGAGAAACCAAAACTATTTGGGGGAATTTCCTTTCCTCTTTCTCAACAGTGAAGTGAGCCAATAGAATATGTTTCATTTTTCAGATGTTGAAGTAAAAAAAAAGCATCCCACTTTGTGCAGCTCTACAGATCACAAATGGTGCTTCTCAGGCACCACTGCTCAGCTGGAGCTTATGAACATCTCTCTGGCTGTTTAGGATTTTGAGCATCCCTCATTCCTACTGCAGTTTAACGTCATGCTGATAAGCACCCAGAAAGTTTGAAAGCTTATGCAAAACTCGCTCAAATCTAAAACCCTTTGATCTGCAAACCACAGCAGGAAAATAACAGCTAAATCAGCCTTTCTTCTATTCCAGCACTTGTGCTTCTGCCTGGCATTACGAAATGCACAGTCACAGAAACATATAGAGCTTTTTCTAGAACCTAAAGACGAGGTCTGTTTGAGTACATGCCACCTACGGCCACCCTCTTGTGGCCAGGGACCGTTTTGCAGCCACCTCTCCTCCTTTTCCCTCTATCACGCCCCAAAAGCTTGAGAACTTCCAGTCCCCTTGCAATGGGTATTTACTGAACCCCTTTTCTTTGAATCCCTTGGTTTTGTCTGCTAGGGGTTTGTGCTAAAGAGTGTTATAGGTAAGTCTCCTTACATCAAGGTTGACAAAATGGTTCACAAATTATAAACACAGCCCTTCCCACTTCCTAAGGTGGAAGAAAGTAAGTGGTAAAGGCTGGAAGCAAGAGGAGTTTGTGCCTCCCCCTGAGCACATTCCTGTGCCCTGATCCAAGCCTCACTGCCCTATTCCCATTCTCTCCAGAGAACTGCTCCCTGCCTCAGGGCTTGCATTGCACCCTGTCAGTGCACCTTCCACCGTGCAGAATAGGTACTTGACCTATTGGGCAAAACAAGTTGTTCCTGCAATGTCAGGCCCCCCAGCATCTCGCATCGAGGCTGCACAAATGCCCAAGGACACACGAGGGAAGCAGAGGGATGTGCACCTGGGACCTGGCAGGGGGAAGGCAGCGGGCTGCCCTCTCCACAGCCATATCCTGGTTGGATGCAGCCTCAAGGGCTGGCCTCAGTCTCTCCCCACACACTGTGCTTCTGCATGGAGAATAGACCTACTGCAGGCCCACCTTCTTCCCACATTTTAAGTGTGCCTTGTGCCAAATGCTATACTAAATTGGAATTTAGGGTAAGCTCTCTTTATTCTTTTTGTTTAAACCTCTTTACTTCTGCAGACTAATAGCAACACCTCTCCTATCCTCTCAGCAGGATACATGTTAATACCAAGGAAAGGGAGTAAACAAAACAGCAGGAGAAATAATCAGGGTCTGCAAACATTTGTAGCTCTGAGACTAATTCTCCATTTGCATCATTCATATTTATACAGGGCAGCAACCAATTTTCTTGGTCTGCCTGGCACAGCTGATGCACATCCTGAGAACACACTGCAGACCCTTGCTCACATCCTGCTTTCTGTGTCTCATCAAAGCGTTTGTGTTTCATTTCTTTCTGCACCTTTGCAGAGAGACAATGCATTACAACTCAGCCTTGAAGATGGTTGTTAAAGGAGGAAGGAGAACAAAATATAATGAGACCACTCTAGGAAAATGATGCGGATATCAGCATTGAGTAGTAAAAACAACTGCATTCAATTTAGCTGCTAAAGAGCCAACTAAAACATTTAGGTATCAACAGCCATGTAAATGAAAAGGAACTGGTGCCTACTTCTTTTTAGAAAAAGAAAAAGAAAAAAACAACAACAAAACTCTTCTGCTCATAATAAAGGATAAGAGAGAGGAGAGGACAGCCTAAGCCAGGGGTAAGAAGGTCATAGGTATTTCCTGGTTTAGGGAAATCCCCTCACCGCATAAATCCAAAGTGGCAGCTTTTTGTTTTCCATTCCTCCCTCCACCTCCAAGGACCTTTGGGCCCTGGGCCTTGATAGCTGCCCCAGCTGACACCAATTGGTCATGGTGGTGGTAACTGCGACCTGGTCCAGTCAGTTCAGCTGCAAGCTCTAAACCACTTGCATCTGGTTTCATGCAGATGCAAGCCTTCCTTTGCTCACCAACCCTTGCTCACCTTCCAGATACTCAAAAAGGTGAGACTTGGAAAAGCATCCTTTAGTCTGGATTATTCCCAGAAAGCAGCTATCCTGGGTTTTCAGGGCTTTGCACTGGGCTGCACATCCTTCTGTGCTCAAGAGGCACGCTGCTTTCAAGCACTCCTTAGTCATGAGCTAATAACCTGCCCAGCAAGAGAAAAGTCTGTTCAGAGTCACAGGAAAACAAGACTTGGTCTCTAACTTGCTTTTCTATGGTTCAGGTTCTTTTAGGCAAGACAGAATAAGCTGCCTAGTTCTGCAGAGATGGACAGGTCAGTTGGTATAAAACACAGATAGTTGCTCTATCTATAGATAAAGTCTTTGTCAATACTTTGCGTTGTCAGATCAATCTTGCATGCACAAATAAACCCTGTCTTACTGCCTATTGTTCCCCTTTTCTATTATATTTTAGTATGAATGCAGAGCATTGTGTTTTAGCAAGTCTTCTCTGAAACAAAAATGTACACTACTTAGACCTAAACCCCCTTGGGAAGGGAAAGCACAAGATAAATATAAAAAGACTGGTGTCTTACACCTCAATGTCCTCAGAGGCCTTCAATGACAGATGCAATGCAGACGAGTTGAGCCCCAGCACAGGGCAGCCAGGACAATGCTCTGCTCATGCACCCAGCACCCCAACAACCACAAGTGATGAGGGCTGAGAACAGCATCTCCTTGGAGCACAATCCAGGATTTCCCTGGATGGCAGGGAATGAGGCTGCAGAGCCATGGCCGGAGTTATCTATTGCTCTGGACTCATTAGAAATAGTTTGCCGAGCAGAGCCATGGAGGTTGTAATGAAACGCTCAGTTCCGATTGCAGCAAGTGCATTTGGAACGGCTGGTGGAGCGTGACGGAAGCTGTCTAGGAAGGGTTTAATGAGATCACCAGCTCTAATCACCCTCACTTCCCCCAGACCAGCTCCAGGTGCAACAACACAGAGCTGACTTCCAATACCTAGCTACAGGCTTCTGCAAAATCTAGGATGTAGTAAAGCAGATTGGCGGTCCAGATCCCTAGGGATTGCCCACAGGCATCCCCAGTTTGTCCCTGCATTCAGCATCGGCTTTCTGGCTAGGTGGGGAGATCTCTGCTGGGATGTTCTGAGAGCAGCCCATGTTAGCACTCCTTCATCTGGGCTTTGTTATTTAGGATTGGTGACATGGCCCCTTTTCTTGAAGACTAACACAGCTAATTATTTCAGCAGTTTTACACGGTTTCTATGTGCAGAACAAACAAAACCCAGGCGCTGAACTCCGATCTGCAGGAATCGGATGAGGTCTCCTCATCTTGGCAAACAGGCCAGTCCCTGAGGGGGGTGACAGGCAGCCAGGAGTCACCCAATACAGAAGCTGATCAAGACCTTGGCTTGACATAAAACATGTGTTTTCCTTCTCCATCATGCCAACTGCCCACAGCAACTGGGAAAGCAGACAGCATGCACATCATTTACCAAGCATCCTCGAGAGGACTGTCTCTTCCCATCTGTGTCCTCAGGGAAGGGAGACCTCTTAAGAGATATTGATGCTTAAGAGCTACAGTATATAAATAACTTTGGCAAAGGTCTTTGTTTTTTTCCCCTCAAATTAGATACTTTCCATTACACTGATTTTATCCCTTTTGCTGAGGCGGCACATATTCTCATTTTTCTTAATTACTCCCGAAAAGTTATAAAAACCATTGGGATTCTCATAAGGGAATCTCAGAGTGCCTTCCCCCATTCAAGAGAATAAGTCAAATTCTGCAGGCTCCGGCACCAGGGAGTGCAGACAAAAGCAAAAGGGTTTGGGAAATGACTTTTGTGCAGTGCCTTGCAGCCCCGGGGACCTTCCAGGAACACGAAGTCTGATCCTGGTTCTGCAGAGTCATGACACAAAACCGATGCCTAAAGGGATCCCTTGTGTCTAAAAGAGGGCTGAGGTACTACAGAAGCAGCAGCACCAGGGAAGCCAGAACAAAACGTGGCCCTGAAAACAAGCTCCTGGCTCATTCCTGCCAGCAGGAGAAGCAAGCAGGGAATGACAGCAAGGATAGCTTAGACAGACATCTGTCCTGCTGACCTGAAAGGCAGGGGATCACAGACATCTCCTAACCCCTTCCCCTGTGCCAGCCTCTGGCTCTCCATTCCAAAAATATCCATGTGCACAGCCAGCTCAGCCGAGAGCTGCACGGAACAAAACCTGGGAAGCTCCTGGGCTTGCTCGTTCCTGCCAGCAAATCAATAGCCCCTTCCAAGCTCTTATGCTTAGCAGCAGGTCGTTATTTACTCTGTTAATGCAGCTTCTATGGTTTATTACTGGCAACAACAAGATGGAGGGAAACGTGGATTTTGCCCTAGCTGTGACCAATGGGTTATGAGAGAAGGAATATGCAGAGTAAGTGAACGGCTAATTTCATTAGGGCACACATGAAACGTCGATTTCCTTCTCTCCATGAGGAGGGGTGCTTTCCAGGGAAAGTGTTGAAACACAGCAAGATGTGCATTTGAGATATAAAATAGCTTGGAATTATGAAAAAGGCTCTTAAGCTAGGAGTGTTAATGGGCTCTCTGGCATTAGTCCCGTCTGTGTCCTATTTTCCCCCTCCCTTCCGATGGGCATATGGCACAAAAAGCATCCAGACACCTACTTTGCAACTTCAGGCAAGGAGAGTTTTCTGTCTGTGTGTTGTTAATTTTTTTTTCTCCTGTGCTCTGATTTCACATGCTGTTTGTGCAAGCTGCTCCAGCACCTGAATTAACTTAATTCACTAGTTAGAGGCACTCTGGTCTTCAGCTCAACTTACCCAAGCGCAAGCACCCTGCACAAAGCCTGACCTAACATACTATGCCCAAGCTCACAGCAAAGTCCAGAGCTTAGTGCAAGGCATTAGCCTAGTTTAAAGCCTAACACTAGACTATTTTCATTACTATTTGAAGATTGTTCAGAGTCAGATATAACTGCATAGGGTAAAGCAGCTATCAACTTTTTACTGTAGCTGACATCCAGCATATTAATAATAAGAAAAAAAACCCTAGTTCCAGATGTAGTTAATACACTATGAACTAGAGCATTCAGCAACACACACATCTTAAAGATGTTCCACTGCAGGGCAGGACCCCCAGGATCAACACAAGCTTAGCTATACTATGATCCTGGCTTTCCTCAGATTAACCCATAACAGGCAGCACCCTGGGCTAAGGACAGTCCTTCTTTCTCTCTTTCTTTTCTCAATGCAGGTACAGGGCACTGATCTAGAAAGGGAAGCAAACACCCACCTCTCAATCAATAATAAGAGAAGAAAAACACCTAGTCAGCATGATTTCTTAGAAAAGCTCTCTAAAATAAATGGGTGCAACTCACCAGTGCTGAAACAGCAGGTTTATCTCAGACTTGGCCATAGCCTTCTTCTCCCTGTTAATGCTTTACAGATAATTTTAAGCAGCCTTACTTGTCCTTAAAAGCACTGCAATATGAGATGGTTTCTCCCTCTTTAAATGAAGAAGGGGAAATGCCTGTGATCACTTTGCAGCTGCTCATCAGAGCAGATGATTGCATTGGTCTTAATCAAGCCAATTAGAAACACATGTTCTCTAGAACAAGGTGGGTGAGATCCTTGAGGAGAGATGTTTTAGCAGGAAGTGGAGAAAAGTGGTTATTTCCTTTCAAATAATCTCCTAAAAGTTTATGAAAATTCTCTTCTGGTTTGGACTTTTCCAAAAAGAAAGTTTGCCTTAGAGGTATTTGTTGGCTGGAGACACTGAGCTGAAATCTCTGTTTGTCCAGGCTCTTTTTGGAGTACCCCAAAATGTGTTCCTCTTGTGGTAAATCCTGAGAATTCACTGTAGTGCCCAGCAAGATCTCACATGCTTTCAAGAAACCATGGACACCAGGTACCCAAGAGCAGAGCCAAAGGCGTTTTCATCCAGTAAAAGCTGAAACAGAAGATTACTGTACATCATCTGTAATGCACTGTAAATGTACATTACATTTATTGTAATATAAATCTATAAGGAAGTGGTTTGCCTTCAACTTTTGCTTTGGGTTTAGTGAAACTGCTCTCCTTTGTGAAGACTTCTTACCTATAGAAATGGTCACCAAGACCGTGCTCACGAGCTGTGGCTGTTGTAGGCTGCTCTGCGGGTCAGAGAAGCAAATATCTCACCAAGGAGCAAACCAGGCCTGCCCACTGTGTCAGCTCATGTCTCCTAACGCGAATCCAGCGATGCTGTTGCTGAGAAGTGGCACAGCCCTCAGATGACAAAGCAGATGTTCTCATATTCATCTTAGCAGGTGGGAAGTGTTTCCAAAGAAAGCCAAAGGCCTAGCCATACAGGCAGCATTAAATTAATGAATTATTTTTAATAACTGTACTAGAGTTTTTCACTCAAAGGAACTTCAAAATGCTACTCACAGCTGCATGCTAGAGATGATCAAAGAAAACATGTTAAATAAGTCTTTGTAAGTTTTATTATTTCTGAAAAAGCCGTTGTTAGACAAATCTGTATCTGCATGCATAAATATTCCTTCTTTGCTTGGATCTTTAGGCAGCTATACAGGGAGATGTTATACAACCTTGTTTGGACAAGGGAGAAGATTGTAACCAAACAGAAGGTTAAATATTTCAAATATTTGGGAAAACCGCCAGCTGACTTTTTTTTTTTCCTGTGCTCACACTTCAGATAATAAATTAAATTTTTATGGGCCCATTTGCTACCTTGAGACCTGTCTCTAGTCCTATGGTGTGTGGGTAGAGCTGTCAAGGACCTGCTGGTCAGCAGGTGCTGAAAAGGTTAAAAGAAAATGGGGCTGAAAAAGCAATTCCCAGCCCTGGCTAATCCCATGAATTGCCAATACAGATGCAGCCTTTCCCAGCACAGCTCTTTGCAGCACGTTCCTTTATGTTAGAGCAGAGCACTTCAACTTTCAACTAAATTTTCATAGGGCTGTTGAAAACAGAGCCATGCCAAGCTGCTCTGTCCAGATAAAGGCCTAGGCCGAGCTTCTCAGAAAGCAGGGATTTACGTCTCCAGTAGGAGACTGTTTTTCCTGATGGTGCAGGACAAGGTGTATGTAACCTGTGCACCATGGGAAAAGATCAAATAAAGCATTTCCAGGGCAGGAAGCCCTTGATTTTCTCACCATGGTTTGATCCGTGTGGATTCCTTTCTGCTGCTGGCAGGAGTGTGCTTGTATTTGGAGATGGACTCTCTGCTCCCTGGATTTGCTCACTGTTTGCCAGGGTTACCCCAAAACTTCAGAAAGCTCTAAAATCTCCTAACTCTTGTGTGTTCTGTACATCTCCTGAGCTTGCTGCCTGTGGGGGCCTCCTCTACAGAACCATCCCATGCCCATGTTGAACTCGGGTTGCTGGAATAAAGAGGCCGTGGATGCAGCCTCCAGCACCATATCCTTCGTGGGCAGATATGGCGGGATTCAGGAAATCTGCAGGATGGATGAACACATCCCAGGATAGGACCATGGCTGTGGCCATGCCTGATGATGCTCCTTCCTTGTAGAGAGTGATCGGCAGCCATTAAATATAAGTACATTTCTCATTGCTCTTGCTTTCCCTTCAGCAGCAGTGACTACCTCCTGCCTCCTGTAGCCCAGATAGAGATGGGGCTAGGGGTACCTTCGGCTGACCAGTGTCCAGTTGGGAAATTTGAGAGCCCTGTTGGCAGGGCCCAACACCATCTCCACAGCCATGACAGCAACATTAACCCAGACCTGATAAAAAGATTCATTTTTGACCTCTCAGGAGTTAGATGGAATGCTTTCTTCTGTATTTCTCCGCAACCCCTCCCTGCAGGTTGGCCTAGATGTGACAAAGTGTGTGGAAAAGACATTTGTGTGCTGCTTTCAGCCTACCTGGCCAAAGGCAGCATCAGGCAGGCTCAGGGCTAGACTGGATCTTCTGTGATTTACTCACCCTTCTGCACTCTCAGGAGATCTGGATGTTAAGGACATAGATTGACTCAGACAACTCTCCAAAGAAAGTTTATTTTTCATCTTATTTCCACACCTCTAGATTTTGTCCTAGCCACCCTTGGAGACGCTGACTGTTTTTTTTCTCTCCAGGATGCTGCTTACTTTAACAAGACATGAATTACACTTAATTGTTTATATGAACCGAAGCTGTAAACTGCTTAGATGACTCATCCATTAATATTCAAGGTGGATGCAGCTTTCATAGAGTATTCTGTGCCCAAGAAAACAAGAGATGCACATGTTATTTTAATGAATCAATAATTACTGCTCATAAAGCTCTTTGAGGATACAAAGTGGTACGCTATTATTTATTAGATCATTATTTTAGGGTGTTTTATTTCATTTAGGGACAAGCAGTAGCATTTATGTGCAAAAGGAAGGCAATTTTCCGCAGACTGTTCTGGATTTAGCTTTGCTACTCTGTCCAGATCGGGATTTATTCAAGGTTCACTGGAGGATTCCAGATCCCTGTCCCCAGTAGTGACAAGCCAACTATATCTAGTATTTTGCCAAGTTTGAGAGTTTATAGTTTGCAAATAACTTCATTCACACCCAACAGTTTCCACCAAAAAAAAAAAAACCTAATTACTTAATTGATTACCTTCTTAGGCACAATACAGGGTGCTTGGACAGAAAATTGTTGGCTCACCAGAGCATCTTGTTTCATCCCACCCTTCTTCCCTTGCCCTTACTCACTCTACCACTTGGTGCCAGGGCCCCTCTGTTCCTGAACAAGAGACAATTCATCACGTGAAAAATAGATTGCTCCATCAGGCCATGGAGCAATCACTGGGAACACGGGATCTGAATGACTACAGCTCCATTTAGCTGACACAAATTTTGCCTTTCATTTTAGCCCTGGCCGACGTTTTAACCACAAGAGGGGAAACTTTCTAAGATTTCATTCAATATGGGTAAATATCAACAGCTTGTTTGCTTGGCAAAGCCTTTTATCTGCAGTAAATACCTTGAGGAAAGGCTTTAAATAGGAAGATTGAAGGCATGTTAAATATATTGTTACCCTTTCCTTTATTCAGAGTGCAAGTAGCGAGTGTTCATTGATGGAGACTGTACAGGGCTGCCTGCACAACATCAAGTAGAAATAAATTGTATTTGAGTTTTTAACGATGGAAGGCTTATGGCTTACCGTGGACAGGCCAGCAGATCGATGTGCAAGGGTCATGCATTATTTTAGCTGAAGAGCTGTTGACAAATAATGTTGTTAAGGTTGCAGAAGAAAATTCAAGAGACATCTATATAAATCTGTACAATCAAAGAATATTTTTACTTTATCAGAGCTTGCTAAAATCTCTGTTGCTGTGAAAAATGACCTGACTTTCCACCTCCAAATGTCTCTAGTTTTCACCCAGAATGGAATTCTGTGCAATCCAAAGGACAGTTTTGACTCAATGCACTTCCTCTCTGCTCTAGTGCTGGAGAGACACAGTGGCAGCAGGGTGACTGAATCAATACTGGCAACCATTTCATGGAACTTCACCTGCAAGCTGTCCGAGTCCAGCAGTGCTTAGAATTTGGCAGCAATAATTACCCAGCATCTATTTAGCATTTTCAGTAGCAAATCAGAACAGTCCCAGTAAGTCGGCAGGCAGTCCAGTCCCAGTTACCTGCAAAAATCTGACTTGTAATTTACACAGTACTGCAGTGAGGGAGTAGTAAAGAGTTTTGAGAAGCTGAGACAAATGAACACGAAATCATCTGGATCATGTACTCTGAACGGCAAATACTTCCATGGAGCTAATTTATTGTCTTTAATAATATCTTACGGTCGATTTTTCATGCCTGGTTGAAGAGCTGCCTAGACAGGATGTCTATCCAGCTACTCTGTTACGATATCAGTATAATTACTTCTGCAGTTACTACTGTAACTGCTAATTCTGGAATGGAAATGCTTGTGCTACAAGGTGGGAATGATGAGCTCTGCCTGCTCCTTCCCAGTGAATGGAAGTGTAGGGCTCCCGCCTTAAGAAGCAATGAGCTGGATACGGAGGAAGGGGGAGGCAGGAGGAAAGCCCAAAGCAGGCAGGGAAGGAGCAGGATGCCTTTTTTTTTTTTTTTTTTTTTTTTTTTTTTTTTTTTTTTTTTCTCCCTCCTCCCTCCCTCCCCACTCCATGCTCACAGTTGTCACTGCTCACTCCCAACTGTACAAATCATTTTCTGGTCTTAGTGTAAAACCATCCGAGAGCCCCACAGGTTGTTCCCTTTCTGCTTTCTCTCTTACTGTCCCTGTAAAATATCATGCACAAGCCCTGCAAAACTGGAAAAATCCATCTGTATCAAACAATATGTCTAGAAAGCAAATGCATTTGGGTGAAGGTCTGTTCCTGTTTGCAAGGCCAGACACATGCTCTTAGCCTAACACATACTGGTACAAGCACCAGCTTTGCCATTAAGTGCCTCTGTTACAGAGGCAATGAGGAAAGGGCAGCAAGAGGAGCTTTGTATGCTCAGGGTGGGAAGCAGTGGCATTTGGCAGCTGTTGTGTCATTATTTTTCCATTAAGCACCAGGAATAACATGTGATGCATTCCTGTACCCTTCTAACTGTCAAAGGCATTAAAACGCCCAGTGCCATCTGACCGGGAATGTGAAAGGCAGGGGTGGAAAGATAGTTCACATTAAGCAACTAGGAAGTGAAGGGGTCAGCTGATATCTTCGGAAGGTGACATTTGAGGCACAAATGTGTCCAAAGGAGCACAGGAGCGCTGTACAGAAGCATGTGCTTCTCTTCAAGCAGTTGAACCATTTTCCTAAACTCATTGGCAGCAATATTTTGACCAATTCTTTTCCGTGTCTAATGTTCCCTAGACGAAAAATAGACATGATAATATCAGCCTGCCAGTTGGCAAGGCTTATGGGCTAAATGTTTGCAGAGTGCTTTGGGATGGGAGTCTCAGACACAGGTCCAAGGTGGACTCAAAGATCTTGCAGGCACAGCCACTGCCTGATACCTCCCATAACTCCTCCCAGAAACCTGCTGAATTTCTCACCCAATATTTTGTTTGGCTAACCAGCATCAAACATTACCATTCTGCAGATTAGAAACAGGGATGTGAATGTGGGCAACTGATGGAGAGGAAAAAAAAAAGTCAATTAAAACAAGATTATCCCTTGTAATTATGAGCCAAAAGGAGCAACTGCACTCTGAGCAGTCCATTTGCTTCCTGCTTTGCTCTGGAAAAATCCCTAGACTCTCTACTGCCATTACCATATTATCTTTCCCTTCTTCTTTGCTATTGCTAGGTATTATCCTCCACTTTGCCTGTTGGTGTTGTCTCCAGGCGTTGCTCCCTCCCCACTCTCCTTCCCAGTAAATCTGTGATCCTCTTTCCCTTCCAGCCTTTGTTTCCCCCTGATTTTGACTATCACAGATCCATTCTGGGACTTCAGCCTTTACCCATTTGCTCCAGACACCCTCCTAGCACCCAACACCATTCTTGCACCCACCTTCATCACCCTGGGGATGCCCAGAGGTGTCCATCGGGGCCAGCAGAGTCTCAGGTGGGTAGCGAGGGCCCTGTGATGAGACATGCTGGCTGATGAAGTGAGCCCTATGGAGAAGACAGGGAGTGTGGCATAGGGGATGGGACAGGTCAACCTGTTGGTCCATGGGAAACCATTAGTTTTCTTCCTTTTCCAATCATTATCTCCAAGGACGAGGAATTGCTTTTGTTAAACGTTTTCAAACTGAGACTCATTCGTGCATGGCAGTCGTGATCTCCCTGTCATCTGAGACAGCTGCAGGGAGACAACCCGAGCTCGACTCTCATCCATCAATGACAGCTTCAACACAGCATGTGAGGAGAGGCCAGGGAGGAGGAAGAGAAGGGGAACGGGGAAGTGTAGAAGGCTGGTAAATCACATACAGAAATACATTTTCCATTGTCAGTTCAGAAACAGCCCCAGCTTGCAGTGGCCCAAAGCCCATTCTTGTTGAACATAATGACTTTAGTATCTGAAAGACAACCAAAATAATAAAGAAAAGCAAGCTGTGAGAATTAAGAACACATTACTAGCAGCCACCATCCATCTGAGTCTGCATTGTCCCACTGGAAGCAAAGCCCAGGAACTAGCAGGACTCATGCATATCTCAAGGAAATAAATAATGATAATAAATGAAAATAATAATAGTAATAAAGAATAAATAACTCCAAAACATGCTCTCATTTCACTGAGAACAAGTCAGAGGGGATGAAACATGGACAATCCATTTACAGTGGAAGAGTCTACTGGCAACCCAAGGTTCCGATATACCCCTCAGCAAAACACTGTGACCATCCTGCGAGCCCATCTGTGGTGGCTACCAAGAAATCAAAGTCTATCAGCCATTCATTTTCTGCAGGAGACTGGATCAGGATAGTAAAGCAAAAATCCCCTTAATCCTGCCCTGGCAGCATCCGAAGGAGTGTCCGTGCATCTGCTTTTTCACATAGAAAACCCTTACTTTTGTCCCCACCTGATGAGCTCCAAACTGGCAGGCAAAAGCAGCTAGGATGGCAGTGTGGATGATCTCCTAGTCAGACAGCGGTGCTGGCAGTGCCTACTAATGTTTCAGGATAGCTAACCTCCTCCTCATCCATGATTGCTCCATTCCCTTTAGGCTGGTCATGCAGAAAGGGCAGAACACTAGATCCAAAGAGCGTTCTTCCAATGCCTAACTTTGCCTGGTAGTTCCTGTTGCAGCATGTATCCATGTGAAAGAAAAAGCATGTTTAGGGTAATGGAGCAGAAGGATAGTGGGTCATCATTATTTTTTAAATTGCTGTGGGGAGGCTAAGGAAATCACTTCCAAGTGTCAATTATTTAGGCATTTCAGTGTGGCTGCCTGTCTGCGGGAAGCTCCAGCCTCAACTTCCAGTCCTGCACATTATTTCACCTGAATTTTAATAATGTAGAAGACCTTTCAAGCTTGGGAAAGGTAAAACCAGTAAGATATTTATGGGGAAATACAGCAACAGAGTGACCCTGAGCACTGTCTTTTCAGTTTGTAGATCTCTCCAAGAAAATTATTTCACTTCTTCCCTTTTGCACCCACTGCTACTATCTGTAGATTGGCTTGGGCAACCAGGGCAGTACAGGGAGACGAGTTCTGCCTGATATTGCACAGACACTTCACCAGCACCCAGTAGGGGCACAGTGGTGGGGTGACCCTGCACCAAGCAGAGACAGTACTAAAAAATCCACATCAGTCCTCAAAACACTGATAGCCACAGAGGAGGGTGCAAGGAGCTGGAAGCTCAAGCTGCAAGAGACTTTTGTCTGCACCAAAGAGAAGCTCATGGTCAAATAAGAAAGCACAGCCCGTGTGAGGCTAAACACATAGATCTGGGTTTTAACTTGTCCATCCCTCAAAGGGCTGAAGGTTTGATTTAGCTATTTACCCAAAGGAGAAAACACCTCATACCTCTTATTCTGTCTTTGGAGCTGTTGGGACAAGAAACATCTGTGCCTTGCAAACTCTGTAGTTCTTCTGGATGGGAGATGTTGGCTTCTTAGGCTTCCAGTACTTACATTAATTTTTGGTCCTGACGAGGTTAGAGTAAGGGAAATGAAGCCCTGGTGCTGTTTCAGGTTATGAAGAAAGAGTCAAACAGACTGAGATCCTATCCCAAATTCTGCATAGGGGCCCCTGCTTTGTTGGGCTTCATGTTGTCCTATTTCAGTCAAGGAGATGTCATCTATTAACTTGAACTGTGCAAGATCAAACTTTCAAATCATTCAGGAATAACCCATGTAAATCTCTCGAAAGACCTTTCCCATTTATGTAGAAATCAAAATGCCCTGGTATAGTAATGAAAAACTCACATCCTGGAGGAATTTGATGGAAATCTTTTTTTTTCCCCCCCCCGCCTTGTGGTCAGAGACAAACCCTGAGTCTCTTCATATTTCATGTTTTTCTTACCACTGAAGCTCCTGCAGATATACAAGTAGATAGGAATCTCAGCTGCCATTAAAAAGAAGGCAGACATTTATAGTCCACAGGACTGCAAAGAAAAGCCTGAATTCAGAACTGAGGCTTAGAAAGCAGAAGGCACATAAAAATAAGTTAAAATATCTTGCTTTCCTGGGATCTGAGTCATGCATTGGGGACTGGAAGTTTTAGTAATGATTAATTAGTAAAATCACTCGATGCTTCCAGCTACATCATCTTCTGTACCAGGATAGCAAAGAACTAGGATTTAATCTATCCATCCTCCACAGCTACACGTTTGTACTACAATGAGATTTGGTTTTTTTTTTTTTTTTTTTTTTTTTTTTTT